>JAVTVY010017132.1:0-61463 GCA_036873755.1 Hanleya hanleyi | reverse complement strand
AGGCGAAGATATGGATATTCTCTATAGTCAATATATAGAATATGCCACACCGTTTGATCCGCCGATTATTGTGATGCAACGTCACAACTCGGGAATACTGTATAATTTGGATTTTCGGATTGGACCAGAAAAGGTATCTTGCACAAGTAGGCCCCATGTGAGACCTGTCTACCAAATTTCAGAACGATCCATGAAATATTTCCTGAGAATTTACGATAACGTTTCAAGGGGAAATTCAAAATGGCCACCTGACAGCCATATTGGATTTTCGAATCGGACCAAAAAAGGTATCTTGCACAACTGGGCCACAAGGGGAATCTGTGTACCAAATTTGAGGAAGATCCATGGAGTACTTCTTGAGAAATCACAATAACAAAGTTTCATTATGAAATCCAAGATGGGCGCCTGGTGGCCATATTGGATTTTCGAATCAGACCAGAAAAGGTATCTTGCACAACTAGGCGACAAGGGGAACCTGTGTACCAAATTTGATAAAGGTCCATGCAGCAGTTTCTGAGAAATCGCAATAACAAAGTTTCATGGGGAAATCCAAGATGGCCGCCTGATGGACATATTGGATTTTGGAATCGGACCAGAAAAGGTATGTTGCACAACTGGACCACAAGGGCAACCTGTCTACCAAATTTGAGAAAGATCCAGGCAGTGCTTCCTGAGAAATCACGATAATCAGAAAAGTTTCATGGGAAATCTAAGATGGCCGCCTGGTGGCCATACTGGATTTTCAATTTGAACCGAAAAAGGTATCTTGCACAACTAGATCATAAGGTGAACCTGTGTACCAAATTTGAGAAAGACCCATGCAGTACTTCCTGAGAAATGACGATAACAAAGTTTCATGGGGAAATCCAGGATGGCTGCCTGGTGGCCATATTGGATTTTCGAATCGGACCAGAAAAGACATCTTGCACAACTAGACCGAAGATCCATGCAGTAATTCCTGAGAAATCGCGATAACAAGGTTTTATGGGGAAATCCAAGATGGCCGCCTTGTTGCTATATTGGATTTTCGATTCGGACCGAAAAAGCTGTCTTGGAAAACTAGACCCTAAGGATAATCTGTGTACCAAATCTGAGTAAGATCAATGCAGTACTGAGAAATCCAAGATGGCTGCCTGGTGGCCATATTGGATTTTCGAATCGGACCAGAAAAGGTATCTTGCTCAACTAGACCACATGTGGGACCTGTGTACCAAACTTGAGAAAGATCCATGCAGTAGTTCCTGAGAAAACGCGATAGCAAGGTTTCATGGGGAAATCCAAGATGGCTGCCTGGTGGCCATATTGGATTTTCGAATCGAACTAGAAAAGGTTTCTTGCACAACTAGACCCCAAGGGGAACCTGTGTACCAAATTTGAAAAAGATCCAGGCAGTAGTTCCTGAGAAATCGCGATAACAAGGTTTCATTGGGAAATCCAAGATGGCTGCCTGGTGGCCATATTGGATTATCGAATCGGACCAGAAAAGGTTTCTTGCACAACTAGACCACATGTGGGACCTGTGTACCAAATTTGAAAAAGATCCAGGCAGTAGTTCCTGAGAAATCGCGGTAACAAGATTTCATGGGGAAATCAAAGATGGCTGCCTGGTGGCCATATTGGATTTTAAAATCGGACCAGAAAAGGTTTCTTGCACAACTAGACCCCAAGGGGAACCTGTGTACCAAATTTGAAAAAGATCAAAGCAGTAGTTCCCGAGAAATCGTGGTAACAAGGTTTCATGGGGAAATCCAAGATGGCTGCCTGGTGGCCATATTGGATTTTCGAATCGGGCCAGAAAAGGATTCTTGCACAACTAGGCCCCAAGGGGAACCTGTGTACCAAATTTGAAAAAGATCCATGCAGCAGTTCCCGAGAAATCGTGGTAACAAGGTTTCATGGGGAAATCCAAGATGGCTGCCTGGTGGCCATATTGGTTTTCGAATCGGACCAGAAAAGGTTTCTTGCACAACTAGACCCCAAGGGGAACCTGTGTACCAAATTTGAAAAAGATCCATGCAGTAGTTCCGGAGAAATCGCGGTAACAAGGTTTCATGGGGAAATCCAAGATGGCCGCCTGGTGGCCATATTGGATTTTCGAATCGGACCAGAAAAGGTTTCTTGCACAACTAGACCCCAAGGGGAACCTGTGTACCAAATTTGAAAAAGATCCATGCAGTAGTTCCCGAGAAATCGTGGTAACAAGGTTTCATGGGGAAATCCAAGATGGCTGCCTGGTGGCCATATTGGATTTTCGAATCGGACCAGAAAAAGGTTTCTTGCACAACTAGACCCCAAGGGGAACCTGTGTACCAAATTTGAAAAAGATCCATGCAGTAGTTCCTGAGGAATCGCGGTAACAAGGTTTCATGGTGAAATCCAAGATGGCTGCCTGGTGGCCATATTGGATTTTCGAATCGGACCAGAAAAGGTTTCTTGCACAACTAGACCAAGGGGAACCTGTGTACCAATTTTGAAAAAGATCCATGCAGTAGTTCTTGAGATATCGCGGTAACAAGAATTGTTTACGGACGGACGACGGACTGACGGACAGACGACGGACCACGGCCGAAAATTGATTTGAACAGCCCACCATCTGGTGATGGTGGGCTAAAAAAATAGATTTATCAAAAAAATTCAGATTTTCCGTCTTATGTTACATCCGACATACTAATTATGCTAATTAACTTTATTTGCAATAATATTTCATGGGGTTTGTGATTTCCCTTGCTTGTGTGATGGGTGACACATGGTCCAAATTTTATGCTTCCATCCCATGTACTTTAGCTGTACACTACCAAAATGCAGTGTCCGTCTTCATTGCCTGCCAGTGTTCGTCCGACATAATCCGTCCTCGTTTGTCAGACACATAAGTAAATTTTCAGCATATTCTGAGTGCATATTCAGAGCAGACCATCAAAATACACACTTATAGTGATACACAGTCATTTCTTCTCTGTACCTAAGCACTGTTTGGTTCGTGGTATTCATAATTGTAGTATTTTAAAATGTCGGACAAACAAAGACGGACAGGTTTTCCTCCCCATTTGTTTAACATTGTCCGTCTTAGTTTGTCCAACTATTTTGGGGCATAAAGGCATATTTTAAAAAAATAGTAAATAACTTTTATTTTCATATCAAGTTAAAGAACCTTGTATTCTTCACATAACTTTATAATTTTCAACATAGTTTATTTCAATTAAGTGCCTATCAATTTAAAAAAAGATACGTTTCCATCAGCTTTTCCGTCTTTGTTTGTCCGACACTTTGTCATGCTTTGTACTAATTTCTTCACAGATACGTTAAATTTTTCAAATCAAACACTGAAACTGTTCATATAGATCTGTAAAATACTGTCCTAAAAGTCCCCTTGCAGTAGAAATCCATTTTCTATTCCCTTATTATGTATTGTTTTACCCCCTCATTTTCCGTCCTGTGTTTGTCCAACATTTTCAGTGATGCTGTACTAAAACAGGTCTGAGAATACTAACACACTTGAAGACTATGTTAACACTATAATTTTAATATAGCGGAGAGATATCACCATCAAATAATGTAAAGAAGAAGAGCTGTAGTCTATTTTATATTTTGAGCTTCAGTGTCCCATATTTGTTACACCTTAGCATATAAACACCCATATGATTTTTATGATAAAATCATGTGTTTATTTAATTTTTTTTCAAAGGAATACGTTAATTAGATGCCGTCAATCAAACTGGTTACCCTAGGTGAACATAGGTTACCCTAACCTTCCCGTTAGGGGACCTATTTCAGGTTACCATAGGAGATTTTAGGTTTCACCCCCTAATAGGTTTCCATAGAAAATATTACAGCACAGGCCTGTATCATGACTTTTGCATCGGACTGTTTTTACCCCTCAGCCATTTTGGCCTCGGGGGTATTGTCGTCGCCATGTACGTCCGTCCGTACGTCCGTTACCGCATTTTAGGCAAAATCGCTCGAGACACAACCACCAAATTTTCAACACTTATTTATCTAGTGCTAAACCAGACGCCTATCGAAAGTGGCTCCCCTCGGCCCATATTTTACAGAGTTCTGCCCCTTTACAGATATATTAATTTCTATTTCTGTCCTATATGCCTGAATGTCACCAGCTATATCTGCAGAACTGTGTTCGGTATAGCTACTATATTTTGGAAACTTATTTATATTGTTGTATTCTACAAGCCAACAAAGGATAACTCGCCTCGGCTTATGGAGTTGTGCCCCTTTACAGATATATTAATTTTTATTTCTGTCCTATATGCCTGAATGTAACCAACTATATCTGCAGAACTGTGTTTGGTATAGCTACTATATTTTGAAAACTTATTTATATTGCTGTATTCTACAAGCTAACAAAGGATTACTCGCCTCGGCTTATGGAGTTACATGTATGCCCCTTTCGGATGTAATAATCTTCGATTTTGTTATCTGTAGTTCAATGTACAAGCTATATCTGTAGATCTGTGTTCGGTACAGCTTATTTGTCTCGGTTCTTATTTTACAGAGTGCTAAGTCAGACGCCTCCTCTCGACCAATATTTTCAGAGTTATGCCCCTTCACAGATATATAATTTTTCTATTTCTGTCCTATACGCCTGAATGTAACTAAGTACCAGTATACCTTGATCATCCCACATAGAACTATCTCTTCCCCAATTCACACTACAAATGGGTCTCAATCACTTGGGGAAAGCAGAGGGGTTTTGATTAGATCAATCTCATGTTTATTTATTGCTGTTTCCGACACAGTGTTGCACATACAAGTTTTCTGATGGCACCTTCTGACCTGGATTGGTGAGCTATGACATGGCTGATAGTCAATTCAGGGCAGAATATTCCCTCTAAGAAGTCTAGTTAATACTTTTCAAGATATTGTACGTTAGATGCAATACTGTATATCAACAAAAATACATTAGGTGAAATGAATATGAAACGAGCCAACTTTGTTTGTCTTCCTAAATGTAAACCATGATCGATCCCTACAATGACTGATTGAGATAACAAAATGAATTGAGGTTTTTCTGTGCAAATCAATTTCAAATTCTAAATGTCCTAAAAGCAGAATCTTAGAAAGGATGGGCTGCCATATGTGCTGATCTAGTCATCATCACAAAGATGAAGATGATTAATATGGCCATAGACACCTTCACAAGAAATTGCATGTACATGATGTATCCATATATATTTACACACAGCAAGCTCTTTGTATTGTCAACTACACGGATCTTTTGATCTAGTGACGAGACAAAATGTGGGACACCCACTGACAACTTCGGACTCTCGAGGTTCAATTGGTTTGGTGTTCTGGATCGATGATCTAGTAGAAACATTATTTGACCAGAGTCACCAAATTTGGTTCGTTTTTGTTCCTCGTGAGCAAAATATATCTTCGGCAATTAGCCATGGATGAACCATTCTCTAATTTTCAAGATTTCACATTCGCATTTTCTCTCTTTTCTTGTCATCCTCTTCAAGAAACTGCAATCATTTCCATACGAAAATGCCGGAAATTTATGTTCAAGAGACAAGAACAATTCAAACGACTACATGAAAACACTGGGAATTAGCAAAAACCTCGAAAATTGCGTGAAACATCAGAAACAGCAAAAAACACAGAAAATGCCGTGTAATTTCCACCGTGGTGAAAATAATTTCCACAGCGGTGGCATTAATATCCACCGCGATGGAAAATATCCACCACGGTGAAAATAATTTCCACTGCGGTGAAAATGATTTCCACCACGGTAGAAATTATTACCACCGAATAATTTCCACCGCGGTGGTGATAATAATATCCACTGTGGTGGTAATAATTTCCACTGCGCTGGGCTCGAAATTCACACAAGCCTGGCAGCCCGTGGCTGGTGAATTTAGAACTTGTCTGGTTGAATTTAGTTCTAAATCTAGCCTAACTGGCTGGTTACAATTCAAGAATTTCAACTCTTTGTAATGTTATATACCAGCCCGATGGTCTAGCAAAGTTTTATGGTAAATTCATGCCCTGCTGCGGTGAAAATTATTTCCACTGCGATGGTAATCCACAGCGTTATTAGGTTATTAGGATATTATTCCCACCGCAGTGGAAATTATTTCCACCACGGTGGATGTTATTACCACCGCGGTGGAAATTATTACCACCATGACCACCGCGATGGAAATTATTATCACCGCGGTGAAAATTATTTTCTGTGTTGTTTGCTATTTCTGATGTTTCACACAATTTTCTACGTTTTCGCTATTATTTTCAGTTTTTTCATGTGGTCGTTTAAATTGTTCTTGTCTCTCGAAAATGAATTTCCAGCGTTTTCGTATGGAACTGGTTGCGGTTTCTTGAGAATGAATAAAAAAATCATAGATAAATTTTGAAAAAACGAAAATGAATCTAAGAGGACAAGAAAATAGAGAAAATGCGAAAGTGAAATCTTGAATATTAGAGAAAGGCAAAAAATTGGAAAGATCAATGCATGACCCTAAAAAGCCACCGTAGCAATTGGACAAATAAGCCAGCAAATGTGTCCAAAATACATGATTGACTTTTTGTGTCGATTTAATGTTTAAAGATGTAATCAGCCTCAAAATGGATGGATTTTGTAACCTCTCCCCTGTGCGTTTTTTCAGCAGGGAAGATTACCAAAGCATCACATGTATTATATTTGATGATAGTGGGATCGTCATATACAACGAATGCAAGAATATCTTGTCAGAGAAATTTGTAACTCTGCCCGCTTCGACGGCTTTTCTGTCTCGCCATTGAGTGTGTGTTGTACGCGGAGAGGAAAATGACGTCACTGCGTGACGTATGAGTGACGTGCGACGCTCACGAATTTGAATGCTGCACAGCTGCAGCCATGGGATAACGTCATGGCTCGTGCCCACGGTTCGGTGATGTCGCATAGCGTACGTTGGTAGAACGCACCATACGTGTATACGCTTGTTGACACGGCTGTGGAAAAATAAAGGGCATGCCATGCTGTTTATTTTTAGAGATCAACTCCTTCTATTTTCTCGTGAATGGTGGAAACAAGTTTAGTTTTTTGTGGTCAAATGTGTTTCATTTTGTACCTGTTGTAACATATGTCACTTTCGCCGAGTTTGAGAGACATCAATTTCAGCCCAGATTTGAGGCTGATTACATCTTTAAGCTGTGTGTGTTTCATTACCGGAAAATTGCAATACAGATGTGGTTGGAGAACTATCATGTCTGTGTCTTGGATTGAATGGCATTGACCACAGGCAGCAGTCCTTGGTGGGTTAGGGAAAGGAGAAAAGGTTGCGGGGGGGGAGGGAGGTCTCCATACTTAGACCCAATATGGCCTCCATTGCCACCCCATATATACATCCCGCAATATTTGTCCTCCGATATACTACAAGGACTGCTACCTGTGACATTGACGAATATCACCCCCCCACCCCAACCTTCTTAATAATCTTCTCACCACCATCGGCATATTCCATGACGATATGCAAGGCACCATTATCGACAAAGGCCTCTCTGTATCGGATAACATTTGTGTGGCGACACCGAGCCAAAACTGCCACTTCCGTCAACGCTTGGTCCAGCTCTTTCGGAGAAAGAGTCAACAGTCGCACTTGCTTGACCACAAACTTTTGATCGTAGAGCTTATCGGTGGATTTTGGCTGTGCTAGCCAAGCCTGACCAAAATTTCCTGTTCCTAAGACATGCAGAAGCTCAAAATGTCCCGCCATAATTTCTGAAACAGCTAAATATGACAGTTTTTCTAGAGCCCTGTCTTGATTCGGACTGATGTGCAGAAGCGAAAAATGTCATGGACTAAAACTTTCGTCGAAGTTTGATTGGCTGGTTAGCCCCATCACATGGAAGGAAACTTCAACCTCTCACAGAGTTCTCTCCCCTTATGCCATATCGATCGACAACCTTGTAACGGGTCCAGACCAGTATTTAAATTTACATTGGCGGCAATGTTAAACACCCTACTGAATCGACAAGTGTGATTATAGGTGAATGCACCAGTCCATTTGTCATGCGACCATGAACTGTAGGTTGAATCACTTCACATTGAAGCCGCATAACAGCTGCAATGTTATAATGAGGCAACATGTGATTATATATCAGATATGTCGAGTCCATTGTAGCTACCATTTGTCTTGGCAACAGTCCATTTGGCGAATCATTAGATCAGACGATGTGCTCTCTGTGCATCATTCACAAGTGCATGTTGACCTACAATGGACTGTCGATCGGTCCGATGATGATACAATGGACTGTCGTAATATCAGACAGACAGAGAATTATGGCAAGCCGTTTTGGTATTTATTCCTTTATTTTTGATATCAAAAATTCTTTTTTTGATATCAAAAATAAATGTGCGCCGTTTTGGTATTTAATCGGATAATTGTTGATATCAAAAATACTATTTTTGATATCAACAATTCTATTTTTGATATCAAAAATTCTTTTCTTGATATCAAAAATAGAATTGTTGATATCAAAAATAGTATTTTTGATATCAAAAAAAGAATTTTTGATATCAAAAATAAACCGTTTATTTTTGATATCAAAAATTCTTTTTTTGATATCAAAAATACTATTTTTGATATCCAAAATACTATTTTTGATATCCAAAATACTATTTTTGATATCAAAAATTCTTTTTTTGATATCAAAAATAAAAGTTTATTTTTGATATCAAAAATACTATTTTGGATATCAATAATTCTTTTTTTGATATCAAAAATAAATGAATAAATACCAAAGCGGCGTGCCATATGGCAAGCCGTTTTGGTATTTATTCCTTTATTTTTGATATCAACAAAAGAATTTTTGATATCCAAAATAAATGTGCGCCGTTTTGGTATTTAATCGGATAATTGTTGATTCTCTCGCTTCCTGTACAGATGACAATTCATTTTGCACAACATTTCTAACAACAGCGTTAGCCTGAGCTGGGTTACCCGAATCAGCCATTTTCTCCATTTTTCTTTGGCGCCAAACGACGGGTGTCGGGACTGAGGAGTGAAATTGTATCAATCAATAAACAAGGGGAAAATTTCGATTGAATTTGTGTAATTTGCATTATGATTTTTATGAGTTATTTTGTATGGTAGCACTTTTTGAGATGAAGCCAAAGATGAGAGATTATTTCCGTTTTGGCAGGCCCGTAGCCAAGGGGGGTTTCTGGGTTCGGGCGAACAACCCCCCCCCCCCCTTTGGAAATATTATATACTTTTCTCATATAAATGCCCTTTTCAAACACTGAAGCGAACCCCCTATTTACCCCTTTTCCCATACAGCGAACCCATGATGTGCCCTTTTGGAGTGAAGGCGAACCACCCCTCAGTAAATCCTGGGTACGGCCCTGTTTGGTGTAAGTGGTCCTCTTATTTTTGATATCAAAAATAAACGGTTTATTTTTGATATCAAAAAATGAATAAACGGTTTATTTTTGATATCAAAAATTCTTTTTTTGATATCCAAAATAGTATTTTTGATATCAAAAAAAGAATTTTTGATATCCAAAATAGTATTTTTGATATCAAAAATAAACTTTTATTTTTGATATCAAAAAAAGAATTTTGGATATCAAAAATACTATTTTGGATATCAAAAATACTATTTTGGATATCAAAAATTCTTTTTTTGATATCAAAAATAAATGAATAAATACCAAAACGGCTTGCCATAGAGAATATACTATTAATGGTTCATATTCCTCTTAAACACACACAAGTGGAAGGAATCGAGAGATGAATGAGTCAGTGATACATGAGGCAGGTAGTAAGTTCCCACGTGTTCATTTTGTGCTCATTTCCTCACACTATAATTCGATGCTAATACCTACAATGGACTGTCTACCAACACCTAAAAACACCTCTCGCCGCAAAAATGTTTAAATTTTTTGTTAACTTGAAATAGTAATAACCCTACGTTTGGTGACAATATAGTACGATATTTCTCCTTCAAAATATGACTGGACACCAGTAACCATACCTGTCATCGATATGCTGAAAATCGTTCATTTTCGGATGTGGTCACTGTCGTCTGGTCAGACACACGCCCACGCTTGATAACGAAAGCACTGGAAAACCTACCATTGACTGTAATTTGACACGTGACCGGCGGTTTTCACCTATAATCATACTTGTTGATTCAGTAGGGTGTTAAAAGCTGCTAACGTAATTGCATCTCCCCGATTGATTACTTAAGTCTAGACCACAGGGGCTCGTTACCGTTGTTAATTGGTTAAATAGGTTGATTATAGGGGGGGGGCCTCTTTTATTACCGACCTCGACCCCCCCCATAATCAACCTATTTAACCAATTAACAACGGTAACGAGCCCCTGTGGTCTAGACTCCCATATTTCGGCAAGAAGTACCTTTATTCAAGTGCTACAACCGGACAGGCTTCTTGACGGGGGTCGCCCATCGAAATTTTGAGTTATGCGCGCTCGTACAAATGACGTCACAATTTTGGCTTTTTTCTCTGCTTTCAGAAAGCGGTGCACAGGCACCCAAATAGTCCCTCTTAGCAACTCCTTATTAGGCCTTGAGTTAAAATCAAACTCACAGCGGAACCAAACACATATCATACTTCAATCACCCACCACTGGCCTTCAATTATTCCTGCAACAGAGACTGGAAAAAATATTGAAAACAATTCACTTCTCTGGCAGGGGTAAACGGATCGGCACTATTTTTAATAGTGGTCTGGTACCTACTAGAGTGGGTAATTTTGCTCAGTCCCGTCCAAACTACGCATGGGTATTCCTTGTTGACTGGCTAGAAAATGTGAGAAATTTCAGTGAGATTCGCTGAGCGGTCGACGAATTACGGGGCTTCGAATTCATGTACCACAACCTAAATACAGCACTTTAGTTTTTCACTTCCTCAGGCAAATTCATGGGTCAACAATGTTATCATGCGTGACTTGAGCAGCCATCACCAGAGCCCCAAATAGTAATTACTAAGATGCTCCTCCCATTTGCCCACATTTCAACACCTGGAACGACCTCTTTAGCCTTTCTCATGAATTATACGTCTGGCGGCAACCACCTCGCTGGGTGTCTAATAATAATTCTATCATACCCCATGTGTTTTACCAAATAATATTATTACATGTAAAGAAGGAAGACCAGGTGGGATCTAATTCCATTAGACCCTACCTCACAACCAATCGGTTTGGATTATATGAGGTCCGTGTAACCTTGCACAGTTCAATTTTCGTTTTTTTTGTTTTGGGTGGTTTCTCAAAATCAAAAATTGAAATTTGACCGTCAATTTTCAATTTTCGATTTTCGTTTTCGGTTTCTCACATGGCAGTGTGACTAACCGAAGTAGGGTTTGATATGATTTAAGTGTGTACTTACCTAAGACATGTTTTTGCAAATTTCGAGGTTTATCTAGGTCACCTAGAACACGGTCCAAACTATATTTTCGCGACTTTGGTTCTATTTGTCTTAGTTGCGCTAAAAAAGACATAGGCCCGGTTCTCTGCATCCTGTAAATGGCAAAACTATCGCGATAGGTGGAATATAGTACTAATTATGGTAGAAAATGGGATTGAATCTGTGCGGGCGTCAATATCATTTTCAAGCGGGAGAATCAGTTTACCGATATAGAGAGCGATATAGATTCTATACTGCAGGCACGGCGGAACAGGGGGGCCCGGGGGGGGCCCCCCCCCCCCCCAATATTTTCAGGAAAAAAAGAGAAAAAAAAACAAGAAAAAAAGAAACAAGAGAAAACAGGCAGAAACAGATAAAAAAAACGATAAAGCGAAAAACCTATATCTGTATTGCATGAATGCAGATTTTACTTTTCAATAAGCCTGAGGGGCACCCTTGTTCATTCCATAATCCGAATTAAGTCATGGTTCGTCTGTTAAATTCAAGCCATGACGGATAGCTTACACTACAACGAATATCAGCCACTTCAACACCCCATATTTGAACGAATTAAGTGTCAATCAATGTCTCCATCTGGTTGCTTTGAAGTCAGATGTTTATAGGCTATCCGAGATTTTTTTTATATTTAAGACACGCCCTCGTGTTGTTTCCTCTCGGACTTCAAAGAGTTTGTCCTTCAGCTTCTTCTCTACTTAGGGAGCTTCTTGAAATAAGAACATGAGTTCCTTGATAGGAATGGCATATGCTGTTTGGGCAAATCGGAGATACACCATGACCAGTGTGGTGTTCTGATCTGGATGGATTAGAGTTCCAATTGGAATGGCCATTCCCCTCTTGTTATGGTATAGCCATCCTTTGTCTCCCTAGCTCCAAAAAGTATGCCATGGAGTTTCCAGGAGTTCCAACTCGGCGCAGCATGCCTCTCAGTTCCTAGCATGCCCCAATTTCAAGAAGCTTCCTTAAACTGAGCTTTAATCTGATTAAACGGAGATTCCACGCAGGTAGCGTATTGCCCCAAAACACCCTCCATTCATTGGTTGATACTTTAAACGGACAGTTCCAGTAATAACTGTACAGCCCTAATCGGCCAACAAGGCCTGGCATGGAGATAGGAGTACCGGTATACAGAACTTTATCATGGAGGATGGCTCATTCACACTCATAAGTTGACCTGTGTTCGACTCGCCAACAAGCATGACAAGCAGAAAGTATCTGTGTTGTTGACATGATTAAAGCTTGATGAATCTTTTGATTGAAATGATATATATTTAACATTTAATTTATTTCTACTTCCGAACATTCTCATTTTCTTGACGGAATATTTAAAAAAAATGAGAAACAACAAAACAGGCAAAATATACAAAGATTACACATATGAAGATTTTTTGTTTTATTACTCGGAAATACGCTAGAACGCGTCTCCGGCCGTCTAAGACTCCTGGAGCTTCCGGGGCCTGGGCGGCCCCTGGACCCTCGCCTATTTGTGCTGTGATAGTGGCCTCCCCAATCACCAATTGCTTCCGCCGTGCCTGTACTGCATGGGCGTCGCTACCCATGGTGCGTGTGGTGCGAACGCACCCCCCTTTTTGTCCGTAGATTGAAAATACGAAAATTATGTAAGATATAAAAACCTCCAGTTTAGCATTAAACTACGCCAAAATGCAGGAAATCAAGCGTAAAAATTCAAAAAAAATTCGACGGGGGCACGTATACGTAAAATAAACGAATGTGGATCATGTAATTAGAGTATAAGTGTATTAAACAGACCATCATCTATTCATATGGTTTGTAAGCGTACTATTTAAGTTGGGGTTTCAGTATGTATATGTACTGACACAAACGTAGTTTGTTAAATACGGAAGCGTCTAGGGTCCATGGTGAAAAAAACTGTTCTAAACCTGTATCTCGTAATTAAGCGTTAGCTATAGGTCTGTTTTGTATGTTAATTCAGAAAGTCAATGGGAGTTGGGAACCCGACTAAGTGGGGAGGACAGGACCGGATAGCTCTGGTTTCGAGATTGCACAATACCGCCCCTTTTTTGTGTTCTCGCGCATGCGCAGTGGGGTGAATATGACTCGAACGGTCCTTTGGTTACTACTGGCGACGTCACTGTAACTCGATTGAGTGCTGATTCGCATAGCTCTTCTTTAATCTGCTAATTGAAAGTAAAATTAATTTTGGTGCAAACGATTAACGTTGTTTTTGTTTTCGGGTGAGTGAGTGTTCAATCTGTCTTGCCAATATGATCAGCTCGACCATATCGGTGTCATTCCCGCCCCCTACCCCAACCCGCATTTTGAACGCCAACTGTTCACTTCATGTTGACGATTTCATTTGTACGGAAGCATAGATAGGACATGGCTGGAAATTATTTTCCACGAAATTATCTCCGACCCGGAGACTAAAGGCGAATGATGCTGAGATTAAAATTCAGAACCAGAATGTGAAACCAAATACAATTCCCGTCAAATGGTCAGTGAATCCAGAACAATTTCAAACTTTGACAGATAAAACATTTCTGTCGAAGTGGATTAGGCCTATCTTAGATTATCTTCACGTGAATTCGTGATTCTACAAGGGATACAGAATTTTGTTAAGCTTGATGCCCGATCTACCTTCAATTGGAAACATGATAGTCTGCCAACACAATTGTCCTATCTTTAATCTAGGTAAAAATCCACGTGACATCAAATGGACTATTCCTCTGCTGGACTGTTCCCCAGTATATTTATTGCAGGATAAGATTAATATTGTTATTGGTACAATTTTGCAAAATATATTCGCCCCAAACTCGTATAACAGTTATATCACATAACATAAATGTATGTAAGCAAAACGTTCAACGTCTTCACAAAATCGTTTAATTCCAGGACATCTTCTGGACAATATAAATATTCTGGACAATATTTAGGTTTCCCACCGTGACTGTGCAAATCTGTCCTGGTGTTAACTCTTTCCGAATATATGTCTTCTCATTTACTTAAACCTCTTCAAGGTTAACACTGGGCTTGTTTGAGATATGGCTTTAAAACTAAACTCATTGATTGACTGATCGTGTACATATAATTTGTCGTTGGATAGTCGTTTCTGCATGTTGTGTTTGCGGAATCCATGGAAGATTGGTTCGTCAAATGTACCTCCTTCAATAAACTATTATTATTACATTCCCAGGAGCCGCGGAGCACATTTGAAACTGAGCTCTATTACCGGCCTTGTTAAATGTTGAACTAGGATCCATAACATCGCGGTCCCAAAAAGTGGGGAGGCTAGCCCCCCCTCTCCGCGGTCCCTGATTTCTGCAACAAAATTCCGCCTAAAACTTGGTGATGTTTTCGGGCTTGTGTGAGTGGGTTTTAGTAGGTCCCAAGTTTGAGTAGGCTGGTATCCCACGAACATACATAGAGTATGGAACCAGACAAGAAACTGAGAACGAGGCTGGTATATTTATTTCCCCGGTTGTTTGATTTGTTAAATTTCGCCATTTTATTATGATTTTGGTAACTTTTACGTGATATTAACCAAGGTGCAGGTGGATTTCACTGAGAGGTTAGTTGATATGAGAGAAGCGTTTTTCTGTAATAATTAAAAATTGGCAAATGACGTGATGCGAAACCGGATCAAACAATCAAATTGTGTTGACGAAGTCCCAGTTCTCGAGGGTGGGGCTAAACAGGGCAGCGATCCAATATGATTAAAAACAGATACACTCTGGTGGAAGTGGATCTGACCCGCTTCCTATAGGCCTATATCGAGTCTGTTCTGCACGAAAATCACCGCGTTCAACGACGTCTACTATCTGTCCCAGATAATATATCCGAGACGTTTTCGGCGATATTTCGGAGACAATTGATGATTGGAGGATATTGAAACTTCACACCGGAGATAAACTAAAAAGTACCAATTTTATTCCAAAGTATCAAGAAAATCCTTCCAGTAGTTCTCAACAAATCGCGAAAACAAGAATTAGATGGGAGATTTGTACGGGTGTCGGAACAGTTATTGGACAGGTCAGTTAGCGGACACGCATCTCGCTCGTGATGACAAGCCAATAATATGTCAGAACAAAGGGGAGATCATTTCTAATTGTTATGCAAAATATAGAATTATAGGTAGCCATGAAAGTCGAAAAATTTCAATCTAACATTTTTGTTTTCATCAAAATTAGAAATTTCTCGTGTTGTGGCGGAGTGCGAAATTCGATCTACCGCCTTGTCTTCCCGATATCGCTCTTCAGTAAATACGTATAGAAATTGAACAATGATCGTATCATCTTAAGCGACAGAACTCCAACTAGCGATTGTCGTGCACAAAACTTGAAAATACACATGTTGTACTTCAACGTCAAATTCTTGTTCACGATGGGTGTCCGATAACTGATACTGTCCACGGCGGGAACTGAGCTGAAAAGTCGAGTTAAAAATAGAAGGGAGTGACGTCATCGATGGAATTCATAACAGAAGATAGCCGACGAGCTCAGCAATCATCGTGTCAGTTTTCATGACAGTTCAAGTACTTTTTTATATATTCCAAATAAACCTTCAAAACCGCACGATAATAGGTCGGACACCCGTAGGTTATTTATTGACGTCATGACGTCAAGCCTGCATGTTATAACATTGGCAGATCAACGTCATTGTAGCCCCAAAATAACATGGTAGGTATTGGTGATTTTCGTCAATTCCCAACAGATTTTAATGAAATATGGGGAAAACATTAGTATTTTTCAGTTGATATACTGTGTGAAGTTTCAATGTTATACGATAAATTGTCTCCGAAATATCGCCGAAAACATCTCCGAATATATTATCTGGGACAGACAGTAACCAAGGAAAATACTTTAATTGAGGTATTATACCTTATTATACGTCGATCGAGGTATGGGTCTGGGTATAGGGCTATGTCAACTTCAGTTTTTATGTATTTATGGAAAATGTGGTGAATCATTCAACAGTAGTTCAACAAGCAGCACCCTATTGATTTTGTGATATTGACAATGTAGGGTTCAGCCGTTGAACCGAAGTTTCCTATTGCAAAATTTTCGACCTCTTGACTTAGGAAACAGTGGGTGGATTTGTGCTCATAAAAATCGATATTACCTACCACTTTGCACTCGTTTGGATAGAATACATACTTGCCTGGCCATTTATTTTCTCTGTCCGGCTCCTTTCATTTCCATAAACGGCAAAAGAAAAAAAATTCATTGTGGTCAATCTTTTAAAAAATTTCACCGCCATTTTAGAACATTCTCGCATGATTCTGATTCTCTCACATGAGGCTATTCCAAATTCAGGATTACGAGAGTCAGAAAAACTGAATCCGCACAGTCGCTTAGGGAGATGAAAAATCCTGTAAATTACCTTTTTCGGTATGTGCCTTCTATTATGCTTGCTATCGATAGTTACAATTTTACATTTAAATGCAGATAATGTGACAGCATTATGAATGAGCCGTTTCCGACCTTCCTGTCTACAATCCTGAAATTACAATCAGTCTCGTGTCACCATGGTGATATTACCAAAATGGCGATGGATTTTATTTTTGGAAGATCGACCGCGATGATTTTTTTTCTTTGCCGTTTATGGAAAGTAAAGAAGCTGGATGGGGAAAATAAATGGCCAGGGAAGGAGGCGAATATGTATTCGAATCCAAACGAGTGCAAAGCGGTAGGGAATATAGATTTTTATGAGCACAAATCCACTCACTGTTACCTAGGTCAAAAATTTTGCGATAGGAAATTTCGGTTCAACGGCTGAACCCTACATTGTCAATATCACAAAATTAAATGTCAGGCATGTCAGGAGGGTTCAGCTTGTTGAACTATTTCAACAGCATCTATGACTTCATTGTTCCATGATTTTCACAGCAACTTATTGCATCGTTTTATGCGACTAGCAAGACAAACACAGCCCCTGTTCTCTTGTTCAATTTTTTCCCTCGATTACCGTAAAACTGGCCCAGAAAAGCGTAAGGCCTCTGTTAATTAATCTTTAGCTTCTCATGACCTTGGGAGGAAATTATGATGATGCTGAATGCTGTAATTATTAATTATTTGGCTGCATTAAGACATTGCAATAAAAAATAAGTTATGTATGTGGTAAACTTCTAGCACCAATGGAAAGTTGATGTCAACTTTGATATGTCATTGACAACTATTTCCCCTAATTTCTGCAATTAGAACTGCAAAAAGCTTTTTTGTTGACTAAATCATGTGAAATTTAAATGACACCTGACTGTGACATTATATCATAGAAGTTAGATCCAAGTAACACCCTTTTTAAAGAATGAGAATTTGAGGGGAGTTAATAACCAGTATCCCAACTATATTTACTTATATTTATCAATAGTCTCCCCTTGTAAATTGCTGCTTCTAATAAATTAGAATCAGTCACCAGAGTCCCGTTGGAATTATCAATTAACTGAAATGTCTGCATAGAAAAACGTCAGCTTGTGAATAGAAGCCCAAGAATAGAAGCCAACAATATTATTTACCATCGGTACGGACTGGAAAAAACAGATAGTCCAATTCCGTTTCAGGTCCGACTTTTGCATGCACTGAACTACCGCGCAAGTTTTGATGCGCAACCGGAAGTAAACTTGGCGCGGGAAATGTTGATAGAGAACACTAACCACAATGCAGTCCAACAATGGCAAAAGATCGGCTTGAAATAAATTTTTAATGGATTATTTCAGATACATCTAGACTTCTGAAAGGTATTTACGAAAATATGGCATTCTATCGTTTTTATACGCCCGCCAAAAAGGCGGACGTATTATGTGATGGCGGTTTCCGTCCGTCCGTCCGTCTGTCCGTCCGTCCCCCGTGTCCGGTCTATATCTGGAACAGTTTTCTATTTACAGTTCCAATTTTTGGTGAGTGGATACCCTACGGAGAGACAATGTGTCGCGTACAAAAATGAAGGTCGCGGTCAGAGGTCAAAGGTCACTGGCCTGGAAAACAGGAAATCAGTGAAGTGTTCGTGTCCGGTCTATATCTCTGGATGTTTTCTATCCACAGTTGCAATTTTTTGTGAATGGATACATCAGGTGGAGACGATGTGTCGCGTACCGAAATTCAGGTCGAGGTCAGAGGTCAAAGGTCACTGTTGCCTAAAAATCAGGAAATCATTGATCATTGATAGTTTTCCATCTACAGTTCTAATTTTTGGCGAGTGGATGCCCTAGGGGGAAACGATGTGTTGCATGCCAAATGTAGGTCGAGGTCAAAGGTCAGTATCATAAATTTCTAATTTTTTTGTGAGTGGATTCAATAGGGGGAAATTAAGTGTTGCATATCAAAATATAGGTCACGGTCGAAGGTCAAAGGTCATTGTGACCCAAAAATCAACGAAATTATTAAAAATAACATTTTTTTGTGTCAGTAGATACATAGGGGGACTCAATGTGTCACATATTAAAATGTAGGTCCAGGTCAAATGTCAAGGTCACTGTGACCCCAAAATCGTGAAATTGTTAAAAATCTTGATTTTTTGTGTCCATTGAGAAATTACGGGGAAATGGTTTGTCATGTACCAAAATTTAGGTCAAGGTCACTGTGACTACAGAATCAAGAAATCTTTGAAAAGTACTTTTTTTTGTGTCAGTAGATACATTACAGGGACATGATGTGTCACGTACAAAAATGTAGGTCAAGGCCGAATATCAAGGTCACGGTGACCCCCAAAATCATGAAATTCATAAAAATCATGATTTTTATGTGTCCATTGATACATTGACGGAAGACGATGTGTCATGCACCAAAGTTTAGGTCAAGGTCAAAGGTGAAGGTCACTGTGACCCCAAAATCAGGAAATCATTAAGTCACATTTTCATATGCCTGTCGAAGACGAGGTCATGTAATGCGATGTTGCGTTCTGTCCATTCATCCATGCGATATCTCTAGTTTCAAGGTATGGAATGGTATCAGATACCTTACTCGCATGGCGAAGAGGAGACATACATCAATTTGTCAAATGTCAAGGTCACAGTCCCCCAGAATTGAATCAAGTTTAGCTGACTATATGTGTTAGGTTGGAATATTCAGAGTTCTCTCCCTACATGTATATGGCATTTGTCCTGTGGAGTTGTCTCCCATGTTTGAAACAGCTACATTTAGTTAAACTGTTGTGAAATAGAAACCATACATTTACTAGTTTAACGCCCTTTATGAACTTCATACCCGTTTATCAACTCAAGAACAAAGGTTTACTTCATCACTTTCTTCTTCCTTCATGAAAAATTCTCTCGTCTGAAAGAAATCCATTTGCAGGAAAAGTACTATTTTCTTGTGTTTTACTATTGTCGATTTCATTGTGGGATACATGTATGTGAGCTCTCGGTTCTTGCTCCAAGGTCACCTAGTTTCCAAGAGTTAAGCTCATTTTAGTTTATCATTCAATTTTAGATGTGATATGTTACATTCTCAGAAGCACAAAATTGTAGACCTTTTTCCGGATTGCTAGCTACCAATTGGAATCAAGGCGATTAAACAACCTTGAAATTTGGACCAATATATTATTATATCGTATATTGAAGCCCTTTGGGCTCTTGTTGTTAGATGAAATCCACTTGCCACATGCGACAGGTAGATTTTTTGCAACTTGTCGCAGGAAAAATTCACTTGCCGGCGACCGCTGCCTTGTTCTGCAGACTTTTGTTTTTGCAGCAAAAAATGCCAAATAATTAAAACAATGCGTAATTATTGTTGCGACAAAAAACATGCGGGCGGGTCATGAGAAGCTAAAGATTAATTAACAGAGGCCTAATCAGTGAAGACCTCACCTGATGAGATTCGTTACCCTCCAGTAGGAACAGCATGATGTAAAGCAATTAGCACCGACACAGAAGTGGATAAACCAATCCCGGAAATACACGGATTGTTTACGGACAAGGATCAGTGACTTAGCTAGTGATCTGTCCGTCCGTCAATTTGGACGAGTGACTTTTTCAAACGACCGAAAATGATGAGCAGGCGAGAACTTGTGACGGGCGGAATAATCAGATTAATTCAATAAAATAGACGGGCCCACACACGCCCAAAGACCTCCAGGCGACCGATTTATCAGTATCCCACATTTGTAATGAAATCCTGCAAAATTGTAGATAAAACAGCAATTGTATCCCGTAAACTTTAATTTCCAACGAGCATACCTCCGATAAAAACAGAAAGCGGAAATAAACTAGACTTTTGACATGCACATATCGCGAACGTCCTGACCGAAAACCGTTTGCAAAGTGATGCGAGATTGGCTTATTAAGACACAACGAGCACAATCATTGGTTCATCATCTGTTGCAGGGAAATAAGCGAGCACGTGTTATCTCGTTATCTCGAGGTGAGCAGTTTGTACCGACGAGATCCGGCGTACGTGTGACATGCAGCCTCCGTGTTTTGTCTCTTTGGCGATAGCAATTCCGAAAGGCAACAAAGTTGAGTTGAAAACCTTCAACAACTGGGGAACAGCCGCTCAACAACACATTGGTTTTACAACCATGGAGACAGATGGTCGACAGTACATCAATTTCGTCTGGTGCAAGCTGTGTGACAAGACAAGATCTCCGAACATCCTAATCTCCGCGGGGCGACCAACAAATCATTTGACAGCAGTTCCGTAACGAAGAGTAATATCTTGAGGCACCTTGATATTTCCTATCAAGGTGCCTCAAGATATTACTCCATGGAATATCCATTCTTGTACAGTCTGGGTTCAAGAAAGATGAACCCGGTAAATAGATTTGATTTGAATTTTGAATTCTAAAAATAAAATTTACCACCATACCAAGTTCAAAATATTTAGAATAATTTACATACATGTAAAAAATATATAAAAATATATATACATACATGTACATTGGAAATTTATTAAAAAACTGAAATTACATAAAATTGATAAATATATTCCATTTAAATTATACTAAGTAATAGGTGAACAGAAAATTTGAAAAAAAATTCAAATCTAAAGAAACTCAAAGTTCATTATCTGTAAGAACTTTTTTAATTCGTCTTTAAAATAATCAGATTGTGGAAGTCGAAGATATTTACAATTTTTTTGGTTCATTATTTTATAAAAAAAGATAAACTAATTTAATTAAAATGATTAAAATAGCTTTATAAAAGTTCTTTAATAGCAGTTTATTTTTTTTGTTGATAACAGCGACAGTAGCGGTTGGACGGGCACTTTCTGAATTCTGCCTAACACCCTGACAAGGATGACTGGCCTATTCACATACATGTATCATAACAAAGTAGTTCACATAAAATTCCGGCTGTAATCAATAAATATGGGGTCGATGCTGGTATTGAATTTTACGGAAGATATAATTGTTATACATGTACTTTCTATGGTAAGAACAGTGTGAAATTCTGTCTAATAGAAGTGTTTTATTAACAAGCGCACTGATGCATGTATGTGTTGAGCTGTTAAGAGGCAGGCTATTATAAATACCTGAGCACATGCTTAGATTGACAGCAACTATAAGATAAGATAAGATAAGATGAGATAATTCTTTATTGTACAAGCGTCAATGACTGACAGAATACAAAATTCACATAACTATAACATCAGGTCAATTAATTCCAAACTTACAGGACATATCATCTCATATACTACAATACAGTATAACACTCAATGAGTGGCGCTATTCGGGCTAGGCCCAATATTTAGTAGATCTTGTCGGAGATTATTACAGTCTGCAACATATTTACAAATAATTTTGCAAATGGCCGGATTATTATAACGAAGAATATATATAAGAAACTGTCATCTGTTGATCAGCTGTCAAGATTTCTATCCTGGGATATTACAGTGATAAATAAATTATTTCTAAGGGCAGCATAACTTGGGCAATGTAACACAAAATTCTTTTCGTCCTCGATTATGACTATGTCTCGATGCTAAGTTCAAGTTCATCTGATAAATTATTCCCTGCCGCCCTGAGTTAAAAAAACAGTCATGAATATCGGGAAAAAAGTTGAGTGTACCGATCAGCTCAGTAGTCATGGTAGTTAGGAAAATGGGAAATTTTTAGATATTGAAGACGACGGAATAACAGTTCATTTCGCGAGCGATGTTCTCGACATTTTCTATTGTGAACAAAGAAATCGGCTTATGCATGAAGATGCGAATATCATACATTGGGTTTTCAAATTGATAGACAAGTCACATATTATGCTGACGTCTGATTAATATGTATTTCATGGAAATGAATTGTGGGTCAATTCAAAACTCGAACCATTTAATGTGTCTTTTTCTATCCCGTGGTTGTGATCTTGAATTTTTCCACACAGCATTTTCATGAATTTTTTTGTGTAATCAAATTAAGTCATACGCTTATATTTACTTATCTTTGTGGTTGCAAAGTCTGAAAACCCAGTATGTATGTGTTTCAAAACTATTGGGAAAAAGATGAAAAAAATGGTGGAAAATGCTAACGTTTTCAGTTAATTCACGGGATTACCGTAATTAGTTTTCATTCAATTCACAGAGTTCACACCCGTTCTCACTGCGCACATGTATAAATGAGGATAACAGGGCAATATTTTATCTAGACAGGATAAGGAATAATCTGATATGTAATTGTAATTTGAATGAATGTCGCCAACTTCACCGGCATACATGTACATTATAACTGGGTACCTCATTCCGTTTGCGATCGTTTTGTTCTGTACAATGTAGCGTCAAGAAAACAGGTGTTCTTTAGTTCAGTTAACAACATGAGCGGTTAAGCCTCCTCATCAGACAATTAACAAAATTCAAGTGGATCCTGTGAACAATTTATAGATAAAATTCCATGTTTCCAGACTTCTGTGCTTAAGCAAGTACCACTCCAGTATACCCGTGTAAATTGAAAAGCACTTTTATTACTCGCACTCCTCAAATTCGTGTATCTCTAATGTCTCGTTGTTTTTCACAGCGATGTTATTTGAAGCGTATGGCATGACAGTTTTTATGTCTTTTTTTTTTATACGCCTGCCAAAAGGTGGACATATTAATTTGACCAAAACAAAATTGAAAATGTTTCTGAACAAAAATTACTAGGTGTAATTATTGATGAAAAACTGTGCTGGGATAAACATGTCCAGAGACAGTGCCAGCTGATATCATCGAAACTGACATTGTTGCAAAATATTAAGAAATATTTGCCTCATCATGCAAGAATCCTGTACTATAATGCCTATGTTCTGCCTGTCATTGATTATTGCTGCTCAGTATGGGGATCTGCCTCCAGAGAATCACTTGACTGTATCCTTCGCCTTCAGAAGCGAGCAGCCAGAATTATCCTTGATGCCCATTTTAATACACCAAGTCAGGAAATGTTTAAAAATTTGAACTGGATGACAATTGATGACAGAATAAAATATCACAAATCCATACTTATGTACAAATGTTTACATGGCCTAGCACCAGAGTATCTAGCTAAGCAATTCACATCCACTTCATCAGTTTACCCAAAACCTTGTTCCACCCAAACCCAATACTGAAACATACAAACATGCCTTCAAATACTCTGGCGTGACTATCTGGAATCAGTTACCTCTGGATATAAAGAGATCTTCCAACATAAATGTATTCAAAAAACGCATGGAAAGTTTCATTCTGTCAAAATATTTATAGTATGTACATGTCAATGTTTGAAATTCCATGACTGAAGTAATTAGTTATACATGTATGTAGTTATAGCGTATTTCCATGCCTGCACGTAATGTATGCAGATGTGACTTAAGATCTATGCCACTCAGTTCTGCTGTATTTTTGTATGTTCATATTTTCTGTCTCATCTCTATTTTACTTTATTTCATTTCCTATTTTGTTTGTGTGTGAATGACTTGTGTGTAAGGGCGAGTGTGAGGGACTCAAGGAAGATTGGTTTTGTACTAATTGAATCCCCTCCGTAAATAAAGTATTATTATTATATTATTATTATTATTATTATAATGTGATGGCGGTTTCCGTCCGTGTGTCTGTCCGTCGTGTCCGGTCTATATCTGGAACAGTTTTCTGTTTACAGTTCCAATTTTTGGTGAGTGGATACCCTACGGGGGGACGATGTGTCGCGTATCAAAATGAAGGTCAGAGGTCAAAGGTCACTGGCCTAAAAAACAGGAAATCACTGAAGTGTTTGTGTCCGTAAACGTTTTCTATCCACAGTTGCAATTTTTTGTGAGTAGATACGCTAGGTGGAGATGATGTGTCGCATACCAAAACTGAGGTCGAGGGTCAGAGGTCAAAGGTCACTGTTGCCTAAAATCAGGAAATCGTTGATCGTTTTCTATATACAGTTCTAATTTTTGGTGAGTGGATGCCCTAGGGGGGAACGTTATGTTGCATACCAAATGTAGGTCGAGGTCAGAGGTCAATGGTCAGTGTGACCGAAAAATCAGGAAATCATTAAAAATTTCTAATTTTTTGTGAGTGGATTCAATAGGGGAAATGAAGTGTCGCATACCAAAATATAGGTCAAGGTCAAAGGTCACTGTCCCCAAAATCAGGAAATTATTAAAATAACATTTCTTTGTGTCAGTAGATACATTAGGGAGACACGATGTGTCACATATCAAAATGTAGGTCAAGGTCAAAGGTCAAGGTCACTGTGACCCCAACATCGTGAAATTGTTAAAAATCATGATTTATTGAGAAATTACGGGTAGCCATTTTGCCATGTACCAAAATTTAGATCTGGGTCAATAGCCAAGATCACTGTGACCCCAGAAGATGCGTGCAAGATTTATTAATTGCAGAAGAGCACTGGTAACATTTATAAGGTTATCATATAATTGCGTGGTTCGTCGTGATATAGCTGAAATATTGTTGAAAGCGACGTTAAATTCTATTCACTCACTCACTCCTATAATTGCGACGAGTTTGAAAAATGCGATGGCTTACATGAGAAAGCAGGAGATGAATTTGATGTCTAGTAACTTAATCTGCGATATTATACTTTGTATGTCATTATTGTTCATTTAAGCTTACATCAAGTTCGTAATTCCTGCATTTCACAGGTGATTGATAAACGCACGGGTATACCCGGTTATTTAATTCTTTTTAATTCTTTTTAATTCTTTCTCATTTCCTCTTCAACATCACATGTTTCCCACATAAGCTTATAGTAGATGTACATGTAGTTCGTTTTTGCTATACTGTCTTCAACAGAGATTATCTAAACCAAACTATCCACAGTAACTGACCCTCACCCCATCCAGAATTTACCAAAAATAAACAAAGATATTGTGTTTCGAAATTCTCAGACACATGTCCTGTCTGCTGTACTATACTGATCGATCAAATAAAATAGCTTTCAAATAAACTCTGTTTTCAACTATTTCATATTAAGGTAGTTTGACATTATTTCATAATCTATATTTCTTTATTATACGTCTGTCATGTCTTCTTCAGATCGCATGAAATTCATCATCTGGCTAATGAATCAGAAGTTTTAACTGCTGTGAATTTCTAATATCAGGTAGGCCTACATGTATGTTCCGGTACTCTGCGATTTCCTTTGAAGTAGCAATTGGAAAATATTAACCTATTAAGGTGCCAGATAACAACTGAACTCTGCCGGAACTACTTTTGCTAAATTCTGGCTGTTGGAATCCCTTGGAGATCGGCAAACAAACTCAGTAATTAAAAAGCTATTTAAGGGCCATTAAAGTCATCAGATTTCAGTAGGTCTGAATTGGACTAGAGAACAGAGACTGTTTTCCTCATGAATCATTGAAGTTGTCCACATTTTGCTGAGAAGCAACAAGAACCTGATAATGTGATGTCTAGCACTGTAATATCACTTGTCTTTCTGTGTCTTGTGCGCTGTCCCCAGTGTTTTATAGGGTGGATGGAGGGTGTCTGGTTCCATGCTGCTTCAAAGATTTCTTCTTTGAAGTAGCAGGAACACGACTGGGCTGGGTGGTGCTTAGTTGGTTCGTCATTATATAGCTGAAATATTGTTGAAAGCGACATTAAATTCTATTCACTCACTCAAGTTGGCCATTTCAATATTTCAAAAATGAAACATGGCTTCAAATGACATATTCGGTGAAATTTATTACGTATATGAAAATGGCATGTGATGGCATACTTCCATGTCAAGGCCCAATCTAGGTAAACCAAGATGGTAAATCAGGGGAATACCATCTAGACGTAATGCTATGAAAACTTCGTGTGAAATTTTCGCCGATATTCTACGACATCCCATAATAAGCCAATCATGACCATTTCAATTACCTTTTCTCTCTGGCAATGATTGACGTTTACTTCACAGAGATTAACATCTTCACAAGGCACAATCTTTTGATATTTTCTACCCCTAACAAAGCCAAACTTTTCGGCGGGAGTAAATTCTTTGATCTTTACGGTTTTCCAAGCACACTGTCTGGAAATGATGCCATATTTGGAAACTGTTTCAGGATAATGTTTATATATTAGTCCACGTGCTACCGTCGTAATTACTGTGGGTGTGATTTTGAAATAGTTTCAACAAGCTATCCATCTGATTGGCTAACAACAGTAGTTTCAAATTCGCACGAGATTTATAAATATAAGCTTAGAGCTGAATTCAGATATAATATTCCGTGGTATAATATCTGATTTTCATGAGATTGGTCAAGGTCATGCGCAAATTGCAGGAGTTAATGTATGCCTAGTTAATGAATCAAGTTTAACCCTTTCACCGATTATTCCCCCTGACAAAAGTGACCTGCTGATGATCAGTAATTCCCTGAGAACTGTTAAAATTTGTACATGTTGTCTTTGGAATGCTAGAAATTGTGATTGTGTACGAGATTTGTAGTATAACATAGGAACCCTATCTCTACAATGCACACTTCAGTGTTATTTGTTCCAGTTTTATAGCAAAATCAATAAAATAGCATACAAAATTAAGTTTTATTGCAAGAGAATGTGCTGTGCCCGGCTTCCTTGGCTTGAAAAGATCAAAATTCAACGGGTAAATCATTGTTTTTCAACTGCATTTGACCACATTTAGCTCGGGTTTCAGTCGGCCATTTTGACTACTTTGGAAGATCTTTTTAGTCGGGTGAGGGAGGATTGCATCTTGGGTTATTTGAGAGAAATTGGGGCTGTTACATAAGTTTTAATGTGTGTATGTTTTAATGCGTTGGATTACTAAGTTAGTGACTTGAATACTTAGAATTTTGTTTGATCATCGCTATATAGCTGAAATATTGCTGTATATGACATGACCTCAGATGGATGGCAAAAATAGAATGGAGGATACGATTGGATTAAAATGATGTAAATTCAATCTTTCAGCCACTGTCTACGCTTGTCTCCTAACCGTTGGCCAAATAAAGGTCACTCGGCAAAATCACGTATACCGATTGGCTCGTCGGCCGGCGGAGAAAACCGACATGAACGAGAACACAAATGGCTTGACAAACTTTGTGGATCAAGACTAGTAAAAATATGGAAATAAACTTTGCCAATCGTCGTTGGCAAGTTTAATCATATGCGGAATATTCACCACGCTTTACCAGTCATGTAACTTCAAAAATACATGGGGTAGGGTGAGATTTTCCTTTCTGCGGCTTGCTGCTGACCCTCCCGTCACACCATATGTGAGGGAAAATGCATTTTTCGCTCCGATGTTTTTCATTCAACATCTAATTTTCGTTTATTTCTTTTGAAAACAAACGATATCAGGAATCGAATTGATTAAGGTTTAGGCTTTCCAGATTTATACAGTGTTTGAGAGATTTTCATTTAAATGAATGCAAAATATAAAAGTGCTGC
The DNA here is from genome assembly GCA_036873755.1 of Hanleya hanleyi. NCBI lineage: Eukaryota > Metazoa > Mollusca > Polyplacophora > Lepidopleurida > Hanleyidae > Hanleya > Hanleya hanleyi. The sequence continues at coordinate 33,331 of JAVTVY010017132.1, read as the reverse complement.
ACCCATCGAGATGACGAACAGGTTTAAAGCTATCCCGTTTTACCGGGAATGGTCGTATGAGTGGCATATTCGTCATCCCAGTATACTGGGAATAATCGGTGAAAGGTTTCATTGACAGACACATAATCTAATCTACTAGCATGTGCACATAAAAAAAAGATCTCTGTATTCTGACCCTATCATATGTGTGTGCATGCTAGGAGATTGAGCATTGCATCGGACAATTTAATCCAATTTATTCATCAGCCAGTGCATCTACATTTATGCAACTTGGATACGACTTCGAGATGGAAGTATGCCATCACATGCCACATTCATTTACAAAATAAATTTCATCGATTATGTCATCTGAAGCCATATTTAATTTTTATACGCCTGCCAAAAAGGCAGACGTATTATGAGATGGTGGTTTGGTGAGTGGATACTCTACGTGAAGACAATTTGTCATGTACAAAACTGAAGGTCGAGGTCAGAGGTCAAAGGTCACTGACCTGAAAAACGAGAAATCACTGAAGTGTTCGTGTCCGGTCTATATCTGTGAACATTTCTACCCACAGTTGCAATTTTTGAGTGGATACACTAGGTGGAGACGACGTGTCATGTACTGAAATTGAGGTCGAGATTAGAGATCAAAGATCACTGTTGCCTAAAAATCAGAAAATCATTGATCATTGACAGTTTTCTATCTAAGCTTACGGTTCTAATTTTTGGTGAGTGGATGCCCAAGGGGGGAACGATGTGCTGCAGACCAAATGTAGGTCAAAATCAGAGGTCTAAGGACAGTGTGATTGAAAAATCAGGAAATCATTAAAAATTTCAATTTTTTTGTGAGTGGATTTAATAGGGGGAAATGGATTGTCACATACCAAAAATAGGTCAGGAAATTATTAATAATTACCTTTTTGTCTGTCAGTAGATATATTAGGGGGACACGATTTCTCATGTACCAAAATTTAGGTCAAGGTCAATAGTCGAGGTCACTGTGAGCCCAGAATAAAGAAATCTATAAAAATTACTTTTTTTTTGGTGTCGGTTCTAGATACATTAGGGGGACATGATACGCCATGTACCAAAAGTAGGTCAAGGTCACTGTGACCCCCAAAATCATGAAATTGTCAAAAATAATGATTTTTGTGTCCTTAGTAAATCTATGGTTTTTATACATTTAGGGAAGACAATTTGTGATGTATCAAAATTTAGGTCAAGGTCACTGTGAACCCAAAATCAAGAAATCATCAAAAATAATTTTTTTTTGTGCCAGTACATACATTGGAGGGATACAATGTGTTACATACCAAAATGTGGGTCAAAGGTCAAGGTGACTGTGACCCCAAGATCAAGAAATCATTACAAGTCACCTTTTCATATGTCTTTCGATGACGAGGTCGTGTGATGCGATGTTTTACCAAACTTTGGATATACCTTGTACTCGCATGGCGAAGAGGAGCCATATTCATCTTGAGATCAATTTGTCAAAGGTCAAGTTCATAGTCCCCCAAAACTGAATCAAGTTAAACTGACTATATGTTTAAGTGGTTGGAATATTCAGAGTTATCTCCCCTAAATGTGTGTATTTGCATTTGTCCTATGGAGTTGTCTCCCATGTTTGATACATGTAAGAGCTACATTTAGTTAATTAGTCTATTAAACCATAGATTTACTAATTTAACGGGGAGAGGAGTCCTTTATGTTTATTAACTCAAGAACAAAGGTTTACTTCATGACTTGCTTCACATTTTTCTTCCTTCATGAAAAATTTTCTTGCCTGAAAGGAATCCATTTAAAGGAAGACTGCCATTTTCTTGTGTTCGACTATTGTCGATTTCAGTGTGGGATATGTGAGCTCTCAAGGTCACCTAGTTACCAAGAGTTAAGGTTACTGTATCGGGTTGAAGCTTCAAAATCTTGATTTTTGTTTTTTTGTCTTATACCAAAGTACACAATCAAACCTACAAGTTGGGTGAATAAGAAATTATGAAAATTAGTGCATTGTAGTAAAAAAACATGACTTTTTAAAACTCAAGCCATTTGTGGTGCAGTAGGTACTGATTGTTTTTTGACCGTTTTCTCCGTTTAGTTTTTCGCCAAAAAGTGTTTTTTCCCATGTTAATTTCTCTCTTGTTATTTGATGTACAACCATGAACTTTGGACACAATGACCTTTGGACACAATTTGAGGCAACCTTTTGAAGAACTACATGACTGGAACATTGTCAATGTTCCAGTCATGTAGTTCTTCAAAAGGTTGCCTCAAATTTTATAAGTTCGGCCCTGTTCATGAATTATTTATGATTTAGTGGAGAGGGATCGAGTTTTTGTAGATTTTTTCAATTTTTCAGCTTTGTACGACAATAAAATAACTTCTCGGCCCTAACTAAAAAAACTGAGGCAACCTATTTTTATTCAAATGGTAAAGTTCATTATTCCAAAGAAGCAAGTTTGTTTGATGAAAACTGAGAGAGTTATTAGTGCGTGATTTTGAGGACTATACTTTTCTAAATGACATTATTTATCTTTAAATAAATCGATTCCTGTAATAAATTCGAGAAAGTTATTTATTTATCCAAATTCCTTGAATCAAGTGCTTTCAGAAAATGTATAGTTTGTATGGATACAAAAAGCACTGCCCCGTAATTATGCAAAATTGTGATACATGTATGTACACGTACGCAACTGGAACCCGACACAGTAACCATAACCCTTTGAACCCTTTATAGCCGAGAGGCTGCTGTAGCGGCCTGTGATGTCAGAACTGACTATTCAGCCAATCAGGTAACATTTTTAATCGTATCCGCTCCACAGTTTTGGTTTGGCCGCCCAAGTCCAAAAGGGATCCTCTGACACGCTGTTTAGATTATGCATGACAAAATTGTCGTTTATATCCATATTTTAGCGTGGAGCTCAGTGTCAGGTGTTAATAGACATGGGAACACTCGGGTTCAAAGGGTTAAGCCCATTTTAGTTTATCATTCATATGATATACATGTATGTTACATTCTCAGAAGCACAAAATTGTAGACCTTTCTCTGGATTGCTACATTGTAGCTACCAATTGGGATCAAGCCATTAACAACCTTGAAATTTGGACCAGATATGCGGATGTACATTGAAGCCCCTTTGGCTCTTGTTATCAATGATCTTACTTGTATTTAACAGTTTAATTCAGCAATGTCTGATGTTCAGTCTGTCACAGCTCTCCAGTCATAAGTTCACTAGTCCACATTATCACACACGGTCGCCAACCTCTCTGTTCCATATCGATCCTATGTGTTCCTCAAAACACTGTTCACATGGAATGGTCTGAACAATGCAAGTCGTCGGCACAATAAATGTCAGCCCAACTCAATCCATCAGAAGACATGCAGACATTGGCGCATATCAGGGTGGTCATTTCCTCTGCCACCAGATGGAAATGCTACACTCACAGACCACGATGCCCATGATACAAAGTTGGAAATTGGCACATCTCACTAAATGTATAATTTATGACTCATAATTCAGCATCCAATCAATTACAACCCATTTAAAGACCCTGTGGATCTGTAGCACCAAATATGAATGAGTAGACAATTATTGACTGGGGGGTTTTCAGATGCGTAGCTTCGTATTTAAATGCTTTGAATATCTGGAGCAGGGTAGTTGTGGAGAAGAAGCATTGTTATATTATTCTACAGTAAATCTGAATGTAATCCACAGCTAATTGGCTCTCACAGAGTAATCTTTTAAATCACATATTCTAGGAAAATATAATATGCTATCAGTTTTATGCCACAAATTTATAAACGTTGACTTATTTAAACGTAAATATTTAAATGAAAATATTTAAAAAAATAAGCTTTAAATGTTTGTGACAGTCATTTGTCGGTACCGGTACACAAAATCTAACACTTTTTGATTATATCAGGTGCACTATTCAGAGCTAGCCCTCATCAGCTGGAACAAGGATTTGGTGGTGAGCACATAGTTGTGGTGGTGGCCGAGATCTAAGATGACAATGGGTGATGAGAGTTTGTTTGCCAGCATGACCCTACCTGTTGTGATTGGACCTATCTTAGAAAAGGTAAGCACTTGATTGGTCAAAGAAAACTTTTCATTGAAAGTACTTAGGTATCTACAGACATGTATCTTAACAATTATTCAAATGTCACGCACGTAACGCCAAAAAGTTTCTGTCCGTGGTTGAAAGGGAATACTGGGTGAAACATTAAGCTAAGGACATGCTATGAGAATATGCTCACTAACTTTTATCAAGAAGGCATTCTTTTTCACTTCACTGTGAAATTTCTCTGCAAAAATGTAGAAAGAAATCTCCTGGTGTCACACACGTAACGCACAATCTCACATGTTACGTGCGTGATGGATATAAAACATGTCATGCCTGAGTGTTCATGGTAAGATTGAATAATCATGTAGATGTGAAGCCTTTTAGTTAGAGGAAACAAAGTTTGACCAACTCATGCTTGAAACTGTAGCATGAGGAAACACAAAGATTACTTTTTCAACTATTGAAGTGTCCTGCACATACACAGCTTTTGTATTGATGAGCAAGAAAAAATACTGAAAGAAATTTTGAAACTACATGACAAATAATTAGACTATACTAATAATGATTATCTTTCATGAAAAGAAAATTCTTTTCCACCAAATATTACAAAATCCCAGTCTTTTGATACTGAATATGTCAAAATTTTGCCCGAACTTCGCACAGTTTTAAAATTTCTCATGGACTCACTTCTGAAGATTCCTCTTTGAAGCAGATAGTATAAACACCTATGTGAAATAAATTCACAAAAACTTGCTACCAGTCATATAAAATTTCCATGTCTTAGGCTCATAATTGGTGGAATTGCCCCACTGGTTTTGCCCACTTGTGCCAACAGGTCACGCCACCTGGTGGCAATTCACACTGATTCAGGACTCTTATGCATCAGTATATAATATTAGAAGCAAATTAACTGGACTGTATGATATACCAGTCAGACAGCACTGGCACAACTAGACTCTAGACCTTTTCACATCCTACACACGTAAGATTTGGATGAAATGCAAGGCAACAACGTGGGCGATTGTGGGTGAGAGAGAAAGAGACACTTATGGTTTTAACAGTGATCATGGGTGTGATTAACTGGTTTGCTGCGGGGGGCCACTAACGGCGCCTCCGTGTAAACTGCAGGCGACCATGCACTAGGGCCCAAGCCTATCTGTCTATGTGAGTACGGTGAAGTACCATTATCTAAAATCGATATTTTCAAATTTACCATGCATGAAACCTAATAAAAACCATACATATATTGTTAACCAAGTCTGTCTTGATTTCCTGGATGTATAAATTTATATTCTGTCTCTGAATAACGAAGTCGGGAGGAAGAAATAAAAATAAGTAACTCGAGTGGAGATTTCCATAAAACGTTGAGAAGCTGCTTACAGAGAACCCCTTCAAAATATATGATTCTTTGGTATATTGAAATTACAGAAGCTCAGCTTATATTTCCATTATTAAATTACGATGAAATCATCGCAACAAACTTTATTTTCACGGGGCGATGTAGGCCCGTAGGGACTAATGGTCCTGTCTTGTAGTCAGAAAAAATTGAGCTGCACAGCAAAAGATAGAGTGCTTACACGACAAGAAAGAGGTCTGAAACTTCCTTCTTTAGAGTGTCTAGGTTTCTGTGTTTTTAATGTTCGCGTATAGTTGCAGGTCTGATATGTTTAAGTTACATTTCCATTTATCTAATTTTTTGCGTGTTTTCGTTCATTTTCCAGTGGCACTACTTTCGTGCTCAAAATATGTCGTCTGCTAAACCACAGATTTTGAGAGGCGCATGTTGAGTGATTTTGTGGGACTAAATCATTCTCATTAGAAAGCATGTTTGGGCAGTAATTTAGTATTAAATAATACCAGTATAAGTGTAATTCATTGTAGAAAACAATGGGATATTTCACTTTGCCTGTATTCATTTACTTTTTCATGAAATATGTGTGTTGAGTTACAGTTTTGAATTTTCCCCATTTAAGCTTACCCCTCAAGACCCTCTGCATTATCTTTTTATAATAAGTTTCTAAAATCCAGTGGTGGTCAAATCATTTACGTAATAATTTCCCTGTATTCAGAAATGTTTTCTTTCCATTCTACTTCTGAAATATTCATGGAATGTTGCAAGCATTTCCCCCTGATCTACAGAAAGAGCTCTGCATATCACAGTTTTGAAGCTGTAAGGTGACAGGGGAGATAACCAAATAGAACTGTAATATACTAGGGAGGAGGTACATGAAACAATATGATGCCATGAGAGGATGCATCCCAGCATAGCTCCAGTCCATCTAACCATGAGGATTTTACATTGTATCTCAATACTCATGTTTACCCCTCGGCCAATTTTGGCCATGGGGTATTGTCGTCTTGTACGTCCGTCTGTTCGTACGTCAGTACGTGAGCGAGATAGACGGAAAACGGTTCCACTGAAGAATTCCAAATTTGGTATGCTTTTTTACCTAGTCAAGGCCAGAAGCCTATTGAATTGGGACCTGATTGGGTGGAAACCTTGGCGGCCATCTTTAATTTTATGCAAAATGGATAATGATCCATATCTCGGAAACCATTCAACTGTTCAATACGAAAGTTAGTATACATCATCGATACATCAAGCAACTTTCAATGAATTATCAAACCGGCTTTTCTGATTAGCTGGAAATCCTGGAGGCTAAGGAAATCTTTAATTTATGCAAAATCGATAATGATACATATCTCTGTTACCATTCAATTGTTTTATATGAAAGTGGGTATACATCATCGATGCATACAGATACTTTAAATCGGGACCTGATTGACTGAAAACCTTGGCGGCCATCTTTAATTTATGCAAAAACTTTAATGATATTAGTGAGGTGGCTTAGCGAAAAGATCGTGACACGCTGGACCAAAGAACCAAACTTGGCACATCCACCACTTGAGGCATACAGAACAATATCAGAAGGGGTGCCCTTTGATCTGGGCCGTGTGACGCCCTCTGGCCCCCAAAAGGGCATCTAAGAGAAAATATTATCAGTGAGAAAATAGTTGGCTTCCCAATAGCTACATAATTTTCGTTATCCTTGAAGCTAGGAAGCTGAAACTTACCACACTGTATCTTTGGTTCCAGTGCTACCATAAAATGTAACAAAATTGAAGATGGCCTGTATGATGATGTCACAGTGACGTCATATTATAAAAATAAGCCATTTTATTGACGATTTTTCTGATCGATTTTTTCAAATTTTGTATTTGTGCCATTTTCTTCGCTCAAATTGCCTTCCAAATCTGTAAATAATCATCTGATGCGAAATAAAATATTATTATGCACATTCACGTAGATAAAATACACCAATTTTGAAGAAAATACGATAAAAACACAACTTTCCAGCTACACCCCGATGTCGTCCATTCTGAATTTACCCATGATGCTCTTCTCCGATAATTAAATGACCCTAATATGATTTGCTATATGGACACAAAGTGCCAGCTCTCAACAGTTCCGAGCATCAAAGAAAAGTTTATTGGGAAGAGCGGGCGCGGGAGGGGGTGAAGCTGAAGCCAACAATAACAATTGAACACAGGATCTCCCCCTATTCAGTATCATTTGTCTAGTGGGTGTGCCTGCAGAACCGGCATATAATTGGAGTAGTGCACGGATGTTGAACCAAGCCCATGTGAATGTGTAAATATAATGGTATTGTCACCCAGTGGGAATTAGGTGTAGTTTCAGACCCCTCCCCCAATCTGCCTCTGAACCCGAAGTCGTCCTAGCACTCTCAATCATGTCAATGGCGACGTATAGAAGTAAACGTGTTATTGTCCCCCGCCGACTTTAAATGGTTCTTACTTCTATGTGTCCGTGGATGTCTGTTCAAATACTTCGCAAGCGATAACTTCCAAATGCTTTATCGGATTCCTCTGAAATTTGGCATCTGCATTCTTTGCGACAAGACGTCGGTGGGTATTGCGTTTCAGCAAGATCCGCCTGAAGGTGGCGCCACTGCCTCTTGTTCCAATCCTCTGTGCTTGTCCGTGGATGTCCGTGGATGTATGTTCAAATACTTCGCAAGCGATAACTCCTAAATGCTTTGTCGGATTCCTCCGAAATTTGGCATCTGCATTCTTTGCGACAAGACGTCGGTTGGTATTGCGTTTCAGCAAGATCTGCCTGTAGGTGGTGCCACTGGGTCTTGTTCCAATCTTCAGTGCATGTCCGTGGATGTCTGTTCAAATCCTTCGTGAGCGATAACTTTCGAAACGATTTGTCGGATTCCTCCGAAATTTGGCAAATGCATTCCTTGCGACAAAACGTCAGTTGGTGTTGCGTTTCAGCAAAATCCGCCCGGAGGTGGCACCACTAGAGTTCATTCCATTATTCCGTGCTGCAAGTGATATAACTTAGAAACACTCGGTCGAATTTCTTTGAAATACCCTACTTTTCTGGGTAATAACATGAGAAATGCTCATCGGATCTTCTCAAATTTGGTATTCATATGTGACCCACCCCAAATAGCACAAACACCGGTGGGCATCCAGTACCGACAATAACTTGAGGACCCCTCTTCAGATCCTTCTCAAAGTTCATATGCCGATACCATGCCATGAGATGTCGTTTGGGATTGCGTTTTGCCTGCTTGTACCTACAGGTGGCGACACCTGGTGGCAAAGTCTAAATTTGGTTTCCGAGGAATAGGTTGAGGATGCCTTCAGATTCTGGTCAAATTTAGTTTGCAGATAATATGCCATGAGATGTCGCTTGGGGTTGCATCTTGGTTACATAATTTTCATGCTACACCGCGAGGAAAATATATTACAGCAGCAATCAACATTTAATCAGCCTTTCTGAGTTGATTTCGAAACGTGGGGAGGCGGAAAGAAGTAACTGTTGCCACCCTCATGTATATCCCCTGAGACCGAGAACGCTTATAAATATTGCTGCCATTTTGGCGAGGGACCTAGCATCCTCTGGCTGCTTGTTTTAATGTTAATTTCATGTTCCTGTCCCTCAGTGGGCGTTAAATACACTTTCCGATCCTTTTCCTGTGTCTAGTCACTCTCTCAGATCCCTATAGTTATCCTGAAAATGTTTGACAGACTTTTGACCGAAAAAAAACCCCAACATTGCGGGCCTCCAAAGCTGTGTCCATTCAATGGCAATATATAGACAAGTGCTAGAACATGTTACTTGTATGTTTCATGTTCTCGGTCCCCATTGGGCGTTAAATGTCCTTTTGATTTCTTCTTGGTTTTAAAGTCCCTTTTCTGACCATACAGTTCTGTTAGCTATCCTGACGTAATTTGATGGCTTTCCAATAAAAAATCCCGACCTCCAACAGGCGTAAGATGCCCTTTTTGGGATTGTTCTTTTTAGTTTCACTCTGATTGACTCCAACACCCTTCAGATGAAGTTTCGTACCATTCCGTCCAAAAATGTTGGCTGTATACGGCGGTCACAAATATACAAACGGGGACATGCAGAACTAAACACAAGTCCCCGGCCCGTGTAACACTTGTTAATTCAGCTATTCTTCTCTCGAACTTAAAAGTAGAAAGATTGAAATTGAAACGATATGCAAGAGGTGGGAAAAGTTGATGTGTGGTGACTAAAAAGCAACACTTAACAGGAAAGCTTCCCTCGGCACCTCACCTGCAGACCCGAGAATACGGTGGATTCTCGGTCGTAGCCTTAGTATCTCAGCCGCGCTCTCTTATTGCAGCTGTTAATGTGGATACTATGAAGTATCCCCACGGCCCCTGACAACGGCTTAAGCGGAATTAGATACGCTAGCTCGGGAGCTGTGATGACAGATCAGCTAAAACATATAACTCATCGAATGATAATGGATGAGCTTCGAGGACGAAGTAAACGCTTCAACATGGGGTGAACCTGGTAAATGTAAGAATATCCTAAAAAACTGCTCAGTCTTGGGCATTTCCATCTTTTCCCCATTTTACGAGATGAAAAGCTGAATTGTCAAGTTTTACATGGATAAGGGGCGATTGTTTCCTTTTACACAGGCGATTATGTAAGCCTAATTGGTATAGGTGGTTTCAGCCACCCGGCTCTCCCTTCTCAAAGAACTTTTCCCTGATACTCCAAAATGAAGAAACGTCGAGAGCTGTAACTTTGAGCAGTTATAGCTTATGATACTGATGTTATTTTGAGCCTGTTCCATAAAACTCGGAGCACAGCTTCATAAGTAAATTCATAATGGATAACATTAGGGTGTACCAGAAAGTTCAGTTTTCGTCGTATTCCTTCAAAAGTAATGTGTTGTTCTTCGTAAAAGTGCTCAAAAGTATCTTATCTCAAATAAGATGATTATTTACTAATTTACCAGGCAGTTTCAGCGAAGAAAATTCCACAAATAAAAAATTGAAAAAATCGGTCCGAAAAATTGTCCGCAAAATGACTTATTTTTGGAATATGATGTCACTGTGATGTCATCATGGCCGCCATCTTGGATTTTGTGACATTTTCTGGTAGCGCTTGAACCAGTGATCCAGTGTGCCAAGTTTCAGCTTCCCAGCCTGAAGGATAATGAAAATAACGAAGCTGTTTCGAGGCTAACTATTCTTTAAATAACAATATTGCCCCTCAGATGCCCTTTTGGGGGCCAGAGGGCATCACAGAGCCCAGAGCAAAGGGCACCCCTTCTGATATTGTTCTATATGCCTCAAGTGATGGGTGTGCCAAGTTTGGTGCTTTGGTCCAGCGTGTCACGATCTTCCCAAAATATGGCCCTAAGCCACCTCACTATATATATCTCTGATATCATTTAAGTGTTCTATACCAAACTTGGTATACAGCATCGATGTATCAAGAGACTTGCAATGAATAACCACATCAGTTCCTCTGAGTGGAGAGAAGGATGGGCGGCCATCTTTAATTTATGCAAAATCATTAATGATCTCGTTCTCTGATACCGTTCAAGTGCTCGATGTAAAATTTGGTATACATCATCGATGCATCAAGAGACTTACGACAAATGACAGTTCTGGTTTCTCTGATTGGGCGGAAACCTTGGTGGCCATCTTTAATTTATGCAAAATCTTTTATGATGTATATCTCTGATACAATTTCAGTGTTTTATACAAAACTTGGTATACAGCATCAATGTATCAAGAGACTTTCAATTAATAACCACATCAGTTCCTCTGAGTGGCAGGAAGGATGAGCGGCCATCTTTAATTTATGCGAAATCATTAATGATCTCTATCTCTGATACCGTTTAAATGCTCGATTTAAAATTTGGTATACATCATTGATGCATCAAGAAACTTATGTAATGAAAACCGGTTTCTCTGATTGGACGGAAACCTTGGGGGTCATTCCTAATTGCAAAATTTTTGATAATCTGTATATTTGTGACTTGACTGCTTGGTGTTCCTGACATCTTGGTTCAAATTGAATACATTAAGAATGTACCCAGAGCCGAGGGGTTTTCAGATGCGCAGCTTCGTATTGTTATTTACTGCTGAAGGATATGCTTTCGATTATCTGAAAAGTGAAATTTTTTACAAATATTGGTAACATGCAGTGAAGACATTATTTTATCATTTCATCAGGTTGGTTTCATAATAAATGTCTGTCCCAGCGGTTTAATGCACTAGAGATCCTTGTTGAGAGGAATGTGTGAGACTACAAGTATGGCTCTTCGCCATGAGATGGAACATCAAAGAGCTAGTGGAATTATTCCAACAGCCTATTTTACATTTAAATAGCCCTGTTTCAGTGCCTAAGGCTCTAGTTACATTTCTGTCGACCTGCTGCGCCATGTAATTCTTGACATAAAAATGGCATCTCCTCTAGACCAGCTTGACCCGGTTGAAGGGCTCTGCCCAATGATCGCTTCGGGTATGTTTGTTTAGGTCATCGTCGCTGTGTGACCAGTAAGGTTAGGTGCGACGTTAAACTTCAAACAACCAACCAACCAATCGATGTAGGTCATGTGTCCATGCTTAACCAATCAATCCCGATCGGCTGCTACTGTTACTAGAGAAACAGGAAAACACCTCTTGCCTATTTTCTATGTTATCGTCTGGTTGATTGGCCATCGCAGGGCTTTTGTTTTGAGGCGAGTGATTGTATCCTTTAACCTTAATCACTCGCCTCAAAACACAAGCCCTGCATCGGATGAATTCAAGGCTCTAATCAGAAACTATAAGGATTTCCCTTTTCAATGAGAAAAGGCGGACGCTCCCAGTGGCGGATGAAAAGTTGTACAAGTCCCGGGAGAAAGGCAGCTGAAAAGCCCAGATTTTCCGCTGTAATTCCTCATAATTTGCCATTTCCGACCGCAATTATACCAAAATACTGCAGTCTCTTCCAATAAAATTTATTTACGCTGACAATTTTATATATTTTGGCATAAAATCAAATCAAATAAACGTTGATCGAACTAAGGGCTGTTCCATTTAAAAAGGTATGGGAGGGGAGGAATTAGGCACTCGATATATTATTATTATTCTATGGGTCATGGGAGGAAATACCCTTCAATCCATGCTACAACATTGGGAAGACCAATAAAATTTCTATGGGTGGTGGGGTATAATTAAAAGCTGCCTTCCGCCCCTCCCATACCTTTTTAAATGGAACAGCCCTAATATGGACCAGCTGCTATGTAAGGAAAAACTTGGCACACATGTACATGTATGAATGATATTTTCTCTCATGAAACCCGGTTTAACATTGTAATACATGTACACTGTACATCGTAAAAATGAGAACTTCTGCAGTGACCATAAAGAAGATTCCATCAGCCAACCAGTTAAAGTACATTTTATAGGATTAGTCTTCATCTCTGGCCAGAATTTAAGATCGGTCATAATTTTTAGGAGTGGCGAGTCATGTCCTCATATTTTCTCAGATTTGAGCCAAATAAAAGCCAGTTCAGCAGTTATATATTTCTTCACCTTTACAACTCAGATGTAAGTAAAACTGGAGAGACACCCACCGTCACCTTTCATTCCCTCGAGAACAACCAAGAGATCATTCATTTTTTTTTTTTTTTGGACAAATTTTGTATTTATTTCAGATTGGGTACAAGAGAAACAATTTGCTGTGAACATACATAGTATATATATATATCATATGGTCCCAATTACACCAATCTCTTTTCAAAATCCTCTGCTACTCTTTCTATTTGATAGTAATGGGTTACTAAATTTTTAAAACCTATAATATTGGGTGACCGTTCTGCCTCTTCTGTTTACATAGATCTGTAAATAAACCATTTTGCTAATAAAAGAACGGTATTAATTGCCTTGTCAGTATTTCTTATTCCACCGAATAGTTTGAACTTATTAGTCAAATGAACAGTGCCACCCCCATCAAACGCTATCCATCATCATTCTACAGCATATCTCTCTTATCAGCGAAGCGTGCATCTGTCCATTGCTGTTACTTTCAATATTTGAGTAATAGCTGATGTCCCAGTACAGAGTACACAGACCTGGATGAGGGATCGGACTGCATAGAGATTTGCACATTAGTACGGACTGTGCCCAGTACAGAGTACACAGACCTGGATGAGGGGTCGGACTGCATAGAGATTTGCACATTAGTACGGACTGTGAGAGATACACCGGTATAGCATTGAACAGTAAGACTGTATTTCATATTTGTTTGTTAAGGTGGCTCCCTGGTTACAAGAATGGCTGTTCTGCGCAGCTTTTTGCGCATAGCAATTACCTCCCTTGTAATCGTACTCTTGTGCGCGAATGGGTAGAATGCGTTTACTAAGCATCTCTTGTGACGTCATGACGTCGAATGGCAAACTCTTTGTTGGCGTGGCATTTGTCGACGTCATGACGTTGCATTGTTGCGACTTCATGCAAAATGGCGGAAAAAAATGTGGAGTAAATAGATTCGGAGCCCTATTCATGCCCTTTTTTGGATGGCGACCTACCTTATATTTGAGTTATTAAAAAACTACATACTTCAAGGAATACATAGTAAAAAAATGAGAAAATTGACATGACTTTTGAATATTCTGAAAACAATTATGTCTCAAGTACTGGGTGTTTTACATAGTAATCACATTGTACCAATTTGCCACAGGTACACGTTATACAAGCTGAAAATTAGAAAAAATTAATACGCTATGCCCCAATTTTTATATCATTTTCTGATATAGGATGGACTTCCTGAGCTATACAAAAAATATGAGAAAAATGACATGACTTTGCATCTAAACCAGGGAGCCACCTTAAGTTGACCTTACTTAATTTGTATATGATTTTAGTATTGTAAATAAATATTTGATTGTTAATCCTTGATTTCACAAAAGCTTTCTGTTGCGTTTTTCTATTATCGACGTAACAGTACTACTCCTCCTAAGATTTTAATGAAACTTTACATATGTGTTACCTATGGTTTGAAGATGTACATGTCCTATTTACAAGGCGAAATTATAATATTTTTTACCCAGTAAAACTGACCTTACTGACATATGCGCTCGTGTGCAAACATGGATATACAAGTGAAGAAATTATAACAATAGCACAGTTCTTGGCGCCATATCACCCAAGCCAGCACTCAACACACAATGACATTCACTTCTTTACTTGGCTAGCCAGCTGTAAAGATCGTGTGTCAAAGTGTTTTACGGAAGGATTTACCTTTAACAACGAGTGAAAAACATCGTCTACAAGATTATAAGCCATAAGATTCTGTTGGGAAGTATTCTTGCTAATATCTAACGATAACTAAAATAGCCTCAAGTTCTGTAGCATCTGTGGAAGTCCAAAACGAAGCCGACCTGCACTCTGTTTGTTTTGTTCGTTGCGGCCATTTTTTTGCGATATAACCATAGATGCCTAGCGTATCAACAATGACCCATTGTTTGTGTAAAAATTATGAACTGGTCTGGCGTGGGTTATGTCCCCGGTATGGGATTAATTTTATATGTTTCCGCCCTCCCATTTATTTTAATGTGAGAGCGAAGTAACCTGCTCTAGTTGATAGTCCATTGACGAGTTTGTTACAAATTTGTTAGAATAGATATAACATCGAGTATTCGTAACTGGTTTTTGTCTGGACCGCACTGCATAGCGGTGTCGACCAGACTATGCTGCCACTCACGAAATATCTGAAAATGTGTACGTGCACTATATGGCAATGACCCTGTGTTAACCTGTAACAATCCGCCGGTGATTTTCACTTTGTGTTTGAGTCATATAACCAGAAAATGAAGAAAAAACAGTCGTAATCGTTTCATGTTAAGGGTAATTCCACGCTCCAAAAATAAATTTCAAGCCGGACACAAATACATACATATATACAATTTAAAGTTTATACTTGGAAGTTTTATCGAGACATTTTTTTTTCACTGTTAGCTTATTATTTTATCTCGGTGTCTCTTTTAAAGTTTGACCAATATTTTGGCTACTATACACTTATATTGGGGTTAGATATTAACTCTGTCACAGAAGCCATAAACTTTGGGATAACTTTCCCTAATTCACTGCCTACAACTGCTGTGACAGTTCCTTCTGACTTCAAAATATACTGATTCCTGTAGTAAAGATATTCTGGCTGGAAATTGCGGACAAAGTAGGTCACATTTTGTGGGTAACGTCAGTTACCAAAAGTGCACTATTTGACTGTCTGAAGAGATTAACAAGGAGTTAGAAGTTAGTAAGCATAATTCTCTTCCTTTAGGCCATGATTGTCTGTTGGGGTATGACAATTCTTTTGGAATCGTTACTGAAGCTGTTCCAAGGTATGTCTTGCCTTGTAACGTCAGTTACCATGTAATGTCCGTTACCCCTCAAGAGGGTGGTAACGTCAGTTACCGTGAATAAAACAGACATAAATATTTCAAAATTTTATTATTTAGGTTTATAATATTAATTGCACTTTTACATGTAGAAAGTCATACATAATAATTTGTACAACTGTTGAGCTTTACCCATCATGCCGTTGTATTTCGTCTGGACATGTCATTCCACAGCTACTGACGTTACATTTTGACAGGTTTTTGTGAACTTTCGACCACAGATGTATATATAGGCCAATGATGTTTTGGCTCACGCATACCATAATCAATGTCTTCTCAATGAGATGCCAAACTTGTTTTCATATTAATTCCTAAGTCAGGATGATCAACTTAAAACTCTGTAACTGACATTACACAATACGGACATCATCAAAAACTACGGTTTCTTCTCCTCAATTTGTCTTAAATGGCCACGTGAAACACAAAACTTTTAATTAGGAAATATTCACCATATGTCATGCAACAGGAGAAGTGAAAGAACACGACTCTTCATTTTATATTTTAGCCAGTTTTTTAAAATATACAGTAATTTTGTCTTCATGGACAGGCCATTTTCAGTGCCGGCCAGCGCGTACCATCACAGACACCTAAAAATTTTCTCCCATCACTGACATGACTGATGCGTCTCTACACCTAACAGAAGTTTTTACCCCTCGGGCAAATTTTGCCCGAAGGGTATTGTCGTCGTCAGCGTCGTCTGTCCGTCTGTCTGTCCATCTTGTTGAGGATGCTCCAGCTGTCGATGGCATATCCCGCAGCCACCATCATGACCATCTCCGGATGATGGAAGGTAAAGTTTTTCCCTTCATCCTGATGGATGATGCCATTAATTTGCACGTGCAACAATCAGAAAGCTCACCACAGTCATGCCATCCAGAAGTTCCCTACAGCATCATAGGGGTCGGTGACTGCTGTGTTGTCAAATATGATGTTGAGCTCTTCCCTGGTGAAGTCATGTCAGTGGTGGAAGAAAATTTTCAGGTGTCCGTGATGGTACGCGCTGGCTGGCACTGGAAATGGCCTGTCCATGAAGACAAAATTCACTACAGGAAGGACAGAATTGTGAAGAAGTTGGCAGACCCCATATTGGTTAATTCACAAGATCATTACAAGTTTACAGATTTGAGCATACTTTAGATTGGAATGAACTGGAAAAATTATACAATGTAAAAAGAGTATGGTAATTCCCCTAATAATTCAATCACCGGAAGTCCAACAAAAATGGCTTATATCTGGAAATATTCTCAATGGCACCAGCTACAAAATGTCACATTTTGTCATCATATGAATTTTCTTCAATTTGAAAGAAGAGGGAGAATATTACTTTTTCTCTGTGCTTGAATAACAGAATTGAAAAATGAAATTCTTGTGCTTGAATTATTAGGGGAATTCCGTATCCGATGGCTGAACTACGTGTGATAAGGATGCATGTTATTATTTTCAGAATTTCAGCATTTCTTAGCAAAGTTATCCTTGCCATAGTTCTTGTTTACCAATAATTGTTTCATTTTGATAAATTCACACAAATTGTTCAGATATTCCTGTAAATTTGTATGGTCACAATATGGTGGACAAATTGTAACGTCAGTTACCGGAATATTTTAAAATACTGGCTAAAATATAAAATAAAGAGTCATGTTCTTTCACTTCCTCTGTTGCCTGACATATGGCATGTATGGTGAATATTTCCTGATTAAAAGTTTTGTGTTTCACGTGATCGTTTGAAGACAAATTGAAGAGAAGAAAACGTAGTTTTTGATGATGTCCGTTTTATTTAACGTCAGTTACCGAGTTTTAAGTTGATCATCCTGACTTAGGAATTAATATGAAAACAAGTTTGGCATCTCATTGAGTAGACATTGGTCATGGCATGCGTGGACCAAAACATCATTGGCCTATGTACATATCTGTAGTCTAAAGATTAATTTAAGTTCACAAAAACCTGTCAAAATGTAACGTCAGTTACCGTGGAATGACGCTTAACTAGAAATAGAATGAAATCTGAATTTGAGTGTATTTCATATTCATTTCTTCGCCCAGGGATTGCTTGAATCTGTGGACTATTTTTTTGTTCTTTGCATTGTCTGGTTCTGCGCAATCGGCTCAAACCCGGTTCTCAGTGCCCACTATGAGCTTGCTCTGCAACAACAACAATTGGGCTGTACTTAGTCATGCCAGCGATGTGCTGTCACCGCAGACAAGTTGTAAATGTAAATTGATGACCTGGTAGCATGGTAAGCTGCCCACCTCGTGGTGTTTGTCATCTCTGCGGTTTTGCGTCTGCCTGAGTTTGCGGTAAGTCCCTAACATTACTTATATATGCCTGGTGTTTATAGTTCATAATTTGTTTGTTGACAACGATAGCGTTGGAGAGACAATGTGTGCGAAAAGCCCTGTTGTTGTTGCTGCACGATCATTGCGTATTCGCCGAGTAGACGTTGCAAATCTCGTTCTGCTCTCGCTGGACAGGTTCCGATTCTGGGATTATGAAGACCCCAGTTTTCAACACTCGTAGTCGCGTTCTTTCCCGTGAAGTCGGCGATCGTTACTATTTTAATGTGTATGCATACTGCATGGAATATATTTTCAGAGGAGAAGTGTGTCGAAGCAACAACAATAGTATTTACTAATAGATCTGTCCAGTGCAATGTATTCTTGGGGACTCTGCTCACCGAATATAATTAGAGCATTTCCGCAAAGTGGATGCTCTTATGTTTTCATGAGAAACGGCTCCGCCGCCGCCACGACTTTAAACGTGAATATCTCTGAAACCGTTAAATATTTTTGGGTCAAACTTGGTGTGCTATCTTCTTACTATCTTAGGCCTGAGAAATTTGTCTGATTGTGTTTCGATACCCGCTGCTCACCACTAGGTGGCATTGTAGTCAGAGCATAGGTAAACCTTTCTCTGACGATTTCGTCTGAACGGCTGGTCTAAATGTAATTTCTTTGAAATTTTATTACAATGGTCTTGAAGGATAGTCAATGTGCTGAAAAGGTTTTGGTGTAGCTGGCATAACTATAAAGGCAAGTTTTTTGCTTCTCAAAAAAAAAAGAGTTTTTCGTGAAATGAAAATTCACCAATTCGCTTGGAGAAATATTTAAAAACTGTTCTATTCTAGGTTGCCAAGCATAAATATAGGATTGCCGACATGATAATTCCCTTTCGGTGCGAACCAAATTGCCATTTAAATGAAGATCTCATTTATCTGACTTAATGTCAAAACCTCCATAACCATTATCATGATTAAAGTTTTTTCCATTGAACTCATGTGCCATCTCCCTAGGGCTTTAGATTTCACCCGCTTGTTTTTCGTGGCATTTGGTCATCACTAGGTGGCGCTATAGACATGAATGCAGGTAAATAGGTGTAACATATCTTCTGAACAACGTGTTTGATTTCCATGAAATTCGGGTATAATGATCTTGCAAGATAGGCAAAGAACTGACAAGATTTTGGTGGTGTCAGCGAATCGTGGAGACGCATTTTTGCATCTCAAAATAAGATTTTGTTTTCACAAAAATGGATATTTGCTTCTTAATCAGAGAAAAGTAATTATATTTTGCTGAACATGAATGTAACATTCCTAGTGTTATAATTCATATCCCTAGCAGGGCCAAATGGGCATTTTTTTATCTCGCCTTACAAAGTAAAGGGGTGATATTGTGAGGGGGGAAAGAGGATGTCGGTGTCGGTGTCCTCTGCTTGGAAATGATAAGGTTTTTGGTTTAGCAAATTAAAAAAGAATCTAGAAAAAATATGGGGGGTGAGTATGTCGCCTGGGGGTACTACCCCTGGGGTGCTCCAATGTTAAAATCCCTATGATAGAGTTTTGCGTTTAGCTGAAGTGCACATGTACATCTGTACTTAGAAAGTTTGTTGCAGTTGTCAGCTGTCATTGGATGATTATGAAACTTGGTACACATGTTTCTTATGATTAGAGGATGTACCTGTGCTATTTTTGAGAAGAAATATTAATTTTTCTCCAAATTATGGCAAATGAATGAGTTTTCTGTTTAGGTGAAATGTACATGTAGGCCTCTATATGTATACATGTACATGTACATGGTAAGTTTGCTGCAGTTGTCAGCTCTCATTGGATGATTACAAAACTTGGTACACAAGTTTCTTTTGATTAGAGAATGTACCTGTGCTATTTTTGAGATGATATATTAATATTTCTACAAATTATGGCAAATGATTGAGTTTTGCGTTTAGGCGTGAAAAAAAAGACCTGTGTTTCTGGTAACCCGATCGACCCTAGATTTTTCTGCCGACCCTATTTTTTTTTCTTTTTTTCTGACTGGTAATTCTCGCAAATGGCCAAAAAAGACGGGTAGACGGGAGATTGAAACGGACCAAGTTACAATATATGGGTATTTCTTTGATTAGGTGACATCCATGACAAAATATCAACCTACTTTTTTCACAAAATATTTCTTTTCTATAGATTAACTGATTGTTGAGGTTCATCAATAAATTTGTTTAAAGATAATGCCTCGTCCGATTCAAAAGAAATAATCTAGTTTTATCATGCATGTTGAACTTGGTGTTGGACGAACGAGGACAGACAAAAATGAAGTTTTATGCATTTTCTCCATGATTCCCAAACATATTTATTGGTCATTGCTTTCCTAGCCCAAAAGTATCCCAAGTCTTAGAAATAAATATATCATTTAACTATGAATGCTCCTTTAGATCATAATTATGTCCAACATAAAATAATGTGTCGGACAAACGGAGACAGGAAAGTGGCCATAAAATGTCTAATTCCCTCTATTCCAGCATGAATTGATTCTAAAAGTTAGCTAGATGTGGGAAAATAAGTAAATACTTACGAAAACTGTGTTCAAGTCTGTAATTGTTACTCACAAACATTTAAACTGCCAAATAGTGTTGGACAAACGAGAGACAGACAGTGTCGGACAAACAGAGGACAGACAGTGTTGGACAAACAGAAGACAGACAGCGTTATAATGGGAATTGCATCCTATATGAATGCCTCCGAGTAGTATACACACTGGGGGTACGAGAACAGCTCCCCTTGGGGAGCGAGCAGACGGCGTGGGGGCGCCCCAGCACCCTCAAGGGGAGCGCCCCACCCCCTCCTCCGCGCATCAAGCACATAAGGATCCACGTAGATAAGTAATTGGCTATTGTTTATCTACGCCGACGCGCGGCTTCGGTGCGCCCGCCGTTGGGCCGGAGAAGGCTCTGAAGCCCATCGCGCGTGGGGGTGCCTAGGGGCAGCGCGGGCAACGGGTCCATAAGAATGAGTTTCGGCGATTGGCTGCAATAGACCCCTTCTGATTTTGCTATTAGAGATACCTTCACTATAGAGTATACCCATTCGGTAACATAGCCATGGACGAATACATCGACCAGCTGTTGGCCGAGATGCAAACACCGGAGCCTGTTCAGAGTGTTGTTCACAACATCCTGGATGAGCCGATCCCCAAAGCAGTAAAGCAGCGCTTGCTAAAGCACTTACTGCAAGCTGCTCCAAGCAGTCATCGACCGACACCTCCGCCTCGTAAGGTCAAGGAGAGAAAAAGGAAGAGGATTGTGGAGGAGTTTGACCCGAATCCCCCCTCCAAAACTTTCCGAACTACCCAGGACTACCAGAAGGAGATCCTAGACCCGCTCGATGTTGCAAGCAAGACAGGCGAGCTGGTCTTCAGGCAGACGCCGTGGGTCATCGGAAACTACCTACGGGGTTGGCAGATGGATGTGCCTGAGGACCATCCCCTTGGCGCAGACCCAAGAGCTTTCTTGGAGGATGTGCGCCCCCAGATCCACCAGAAACTCACAGAAGAGATTCAGGATCTCAGAGGAGTCAAGTTCCAGCTTGCTATAAGAATCCGGCTTGAAAAAGTGCACCCTGATGGCGTCGTGGAGTACACAGAGCCTGTACTCCGCCACAAGCAGGAGGCTGTCCTACAGGCCAGTGAGATCAATGCAGCACTAGACAGAGCATTTCCCAGCATCCAGGCGACGCTCGAGAAATGGACCCAACGAGGCTCAGGATGGGCTGTTGATGAGGTTAGAACGCTCTGGCTGGACATCGCCCGATACCAACCTCTGAGGGGTGGCTCCTACATTACATTGCCAGCGGCGGTGAAAAACAAGCAAGCGGTCATCAACGTGCAGAACAAGGATCATCATTGTCTCCGGTGGGCCTTGAGATCTGCTATGTTTCCTGTAGCCAAAAACCCGCACAGACCTTCAAAGTACCCAATAGATGATGGCCTGGACTTTACAGAAATTGATGCCCCCACACCCATCTCCCAGGTTCCCAAAGTCGAAAAACAGAATAACCTGGCCATCAATGTATTTGGCTGGGACAAGGGTGTCATTGTACATCGCCTCAGTAAGCAGCCAGAGTACATACCCAGGATCAACCTCTTGCTGATCGAGAAGGCTGGCGAGTTCTACTACAACTGGGTGAAGGACATCAACCGGCTCTTGTATGACCAGTCAAAGCACCGGGAGCGCAAACACTTCTGCGAGCGCTGCCTCCACGGCTACACCAGGGAAGACCTGCTGGAGGCCCACAAGCCAGGATGCAATGGTATAGGCCAAACAGCGGTGAGGGTGGAGATGCCTGAAGAGGGTAAAAACAAGCTTGTCTTGCCCCGAGCTTGACCCCGCGAAGAGCGGCACTCGGAAAACACTGCAGCATGAGACCTGCAGCTACTGCTACGTAGTCGTGCGCTGCGATGGGGATACAGAGCCGCCTGTGGAATACCGGGGCCCAAACGCAGCAGAGCATTTCCTCAGGGCAGTACAAGAAGAAGAGCGCAAGGTTAAGGCGGTGCTGGCCAACCCCAAAGCCATGCGGATGACACCAGAGGACAGGCTGGCCTATACCACAGCCACTGTCTGCCACGTGTGTGAGAAGCCACTAGATGGAGATTCTGTTCGCGACCACTGTCACATCACAGGGAAATATCGAGGCGCCGCCCACAACACCTGTAATCTTAAGCTGCGGCTGAACCCCAAGACAACGACCATACCGGTAGTATTCCACAATCTGCGGGGCTATGACTCCCACCTCCTGATGCAGGCCATCTCAAAGGTGAAGGGCAGGGTAACCTGCATTCCCAACAACACGGAGAAGTACATTTCCTTCTCCCGCGGGCAGCTCCGATTCATCGACAGCGCCCAGTTCCTGCTGGCATCTCTTGACGATCTGGTGGCGGCCAACCAACCCGAGGCCTTCCAAATTACGACCCGGCACGAGCTCAGCGGAGAAAGGCGCTCGCTACTGCTACGCAAGGGGGTTTACCCATACGAATACATGGACTCTTGGGAGCGCTTCGCACAGACCCAGCTCCCACCGACTGAAGCCTTCTACAGCAAACTCTCAGTCGAGGCCAGCGGAATGAACATAAAGAAGGCGAAGGGCGTCAAAAAGACCGTCGTGAAGAGGCGCCTCCGCCATGAGCAGTATAAAGAGGCCCTCTTCGGTAAGAAGACCTTCCGGCATGGCATGGATGTGCTGCGGTCTGAGCGCCACCGCATCTATGGGCAGCACCTTAACAAGGTCTCACTGTCCCCCTTCGATAGCAAACGCTGGATCGCAGAAAATGGGGTGGACACCTTAGCCTACGGCCACAAGGACGCTACCCCCGCTGGGGCGGCTGAGATGGATGAGTTTATTGATGAGATCACTTGAGAACGCCATCCGGCGGCAGCTGAGTATCAGGAGGCACCACAAGGAGCTCTTCCCGGACAAACCCTCGAGCAGGACCATCTTGCAGATAATACAGGACAGGCTCATCAGGCTTGGTGACCGAGCGTCCAAGCCGGTACACCTGGAGGGACCACACTGGATCAGTCGTGCGACGTCTTCCACCCTCCAGCTCGCCATCCTGGTATAGGTACCGAATGCCAACACCAGAGGGAAGCTTTTCCTCTTTGAGACCGATGGGGCGACCAGCAACGACAGAAGAAGGCTTTTGTGTCACAGCCACAACCTTGATGGCATCCTTAGGCTTCTTACCAGTGAGGCGGGTCACTTCTCCGTTCAGGGCCCTAACGACGGCAGGCAGTCGAGCCACCCACTCCGCTGAACGCGCCCCCGACGAAAGTCGCATCTCCTGGGCGTATTGGTGCCCAAACAACCGCTCAGCCAGGGTCCGGTTAAAGCGCTCCACGATCCCCTGGTCCCGATGAATGTCCACACGACCGCATCTGACAGAAACGTCATGCTTGGCCAGTAGCTGGCTCACCGCGCCCATAAACTCGCGCCCAGGGTCAACCTGAAGAAGCTTCGGCCAGCTAAGAGGGCTCTGCTTGTAGATGTGGGAGAGAGCGTCAGCGACCTCTTTGGCGTCTTTTGTGGCCAGAGGCTCGGCCTCCTTGTAGCGCGATGCCACATCTACAAGCGTGAGCGCATACTTGTAGGTTTTGCGACCACGGGGGAAGCGGCCGTGTGGTAGAAAGAGCAGGTCGGCTTGATGAACCTCATTCGGCATCTTCACACCAAAACGCGGGCGTGGAACATGGCGAGGGCGCGGAAGATAAATCTGCCAAATGGCCTGCTTCTTGAGCCATATTCGGGCCATATCTTCGGAGACCCTGACTGCTGCGGCGAGGTTCTTGATAGCTGCTAGCCCCTTCCAGTAACCGCTCGGGCTGTAGTAGTGCCCCGCGAGGCGTCGGGATAGCTTTTTCGTTTCACGACCCATTGTAGCTGCTGTCGTGCTGACATTCCAAGAGCTGAAAGTCTCTAATATTGCTAGTGTGCGTGGCAACTGGCCTTGTGCACACAAGATGCGGCTCTACTACCCTACAAGTTTTTGGCTACTTGATAGGCTACGAGCCCCGTCACGCCCATTCCTAGAATGACAAAGGCGATCTCCCGGTCTTTTTGGTTACCTGAAGGTACGTACATGTCTGAAAGACGTGGCTCTGGGCCGAGAGGGTCAAGTATTTTGCCCGTGACCTGTGAGTACTCGCGGATTGCGGCATCGACGTCATGGAATGTGCGAACGGCGTGTCCCTGTCGTCGGAGCTCTTCGTTTATCCAGTCAAGCCTTTCGGTTCGCTTTTTTGTCCATGCATCCCGTGTAGCCTGGAGCTGTTCTATAGCCTTGTCATGACGTTTGCGCTCTTCGTCAAGACCCGAACTTCGAAACATTGAAAAGAGGTAATTCGACCCACTGAAGGCAAGAGCATTGACCAGAGCTCCACCCACTAGCAAGGCAATCGAGGCCATGTTTTATACGCTGTTCCCGCTGGTGCGGCTACTGTTGTTACCTGGCTGACATCTTCATTATTGCATACGGAAAGGATCCTTTAAATGCTCGGCCCCTGTAGCTTCGGTCGGGACGACTGGCGTCAGGCGCGCTGCCGTCGACGATCGATTGGTTCTCTCACAAGCGGCGATCCTGAAAGTGCACGCGAGCGCAACCTGTATCCCACGAGCAGAGCCCCTGCAATTCCTAGACTGCATAGTATATAAGGAGCCCACTGTGGTCCAGCACTCCGTGCGTTTTCGACGGTCGGTTCGGTGTTGGTGGTGGTCGTCTCGGCAGCTTGTGCCATCCCTGTGGGAGCAAGACGTTCCTTGATCTCCCTGAGCTCCATCTTCAGTCGTTCTTGTTTGGCCTTTCGCGCGGCAGCGCCCTTTCGTCCCGCTTCCACCTTTTTAGGGTTCTTTTCATCAGGCGCTGTCCCTTCCTGACTGAGGGTCTGTCGAGTCACTGTCACCGGTGGCTGATTCACTTGTGGTTCCAGTACCTCCATCATCATCGAACGTAGACGCATATGTCTTGGGGCATGTGTGTCCAAATTGGCAGTGTTTAACAGTGGTAAGTAATGTGGTCAGGGGTGCTAAGAGCATTCCAAAGCGGTGGTATAGCTGACAGGTAGCATTGCTTCGCGCATGCTCAACGAAGGGATCATCTTCTAGGTCAGCAACGAGCTTTGACTGATTTTCAGATGGAATGGGGAGCAAAGAGCTGGCTGCCATGGCATAGAGCTGAAGTGCAGCTGTCCCCAAGGTCTTGGTCATCTTAGCTCCCAAGCGCGCTTCATAGCGAGCATACATCTTGTCAACTTCTCCATCGTCCAAGCTTTCGACCTGGTTCGGTGTAATGACCCTCCCCATGTACTCCTTGGCCTGTCCTCCGGCGGCCAACACTGCTAGTCTTTCGCGTTTACTAGCACTAGTCGTCCCGGCGGCCCCTACGGAGCTTGAGCGAGACCCTGCGGCTCCAGCTTCCGCGCCGTCGTGGCAACTAGATGTAGCCGCCTTGGCTGCACGACCGCCGGCCTCTTCTTCCAACAGCTCGTCAATAATCTCATCGCAATCCATGTTTGCTACGTGCGTGGCCCGTATCACATGCGCGTACCGCTGGCAAAGGTTAATACTATGACTTACGTACCTCTTCAGTCTAATATATTCGTAGATGATATACACAAAGGCTCCGAGAGTAAGAATCTGGCAAAGCAGTAGCACTTCTCACATTTACGGCCTAAACAACAACCATATATGCAGCCGGTTGATCAGTTTTTAACAGGAGTTTTGCATGTTTTGTCTCTGCCAGCAGCGCCCTAGTTTTGAGTCGCTCATCTCTTGTTGGAATAACATCGTTCTCGCGGAGGCACTCTTCAAAAGAATCGCGGTCCTTACAGTGAAACAGGGCGCACCATCGCGTCTGCTCTCGTAGATCCTTCAAGACCGAGTTGTACTTCTGGGTCAGCACCCAAACGCTCTGCTCTGTGTGGCGGCCACTGAAGGCTAGCTCAGACAGCTTGTCTTTCTTTTTGGTTAGAGCCTTGCTTGCGGCACAGTCATCAATGATGTACAAAGTGTGTTCTCCGGCAAATAGGCGATAGAATGCTCGCAGATAGTCGTGGAGACGCTCGCCGGGGTCGACTATGTAGATCTCTGGGTCAGCCCAGACCCAATGTCGGGCTAGGTAGGTGCTGTTGTAGCGAATCGTGGGACAAAGGATGACGATGTGCTCAAAGACACCCTGTCTGGCCACATATAATAGCGGAGTGGGGGTCTTTGGGAAGCAGCGCGGCTGCGCCATTAATTGAGCACTGCTTTGAGTCGGCCATCCTCGATATTCATTTGTGCATCCATGACGATGTACAGATAAACGTTCAATGCGCCGGCCGGCTCTGCTTCCTTTGTGATCTGGATGGTGATGCCCTCGCTGGCATTCACCACTCTTCGGCCGCTCCCATGTAGTCCGTCATGGTCCGTGACTCGCAGATCCAGCCATAGTGCATATTTTGTGGTCAGGAACTCCCCCAGGGAGACGTCTGCCAGATCCAGGTCTTTTGCGGCCATTGCAACCTCGAATTGACGTTTACTACCAGCTGCGAACTCTTTCTTGGTCTCATCCCACAGCTGGTACGCTCTCAGTCCTTGACTGTACAGCTGATTCGGCACCCCCTCGATGCACACCTCTACCTTTGTGATGAGCGGATTATAGAAGTCCTCAGTCTCGCGCTTCCAGGGGACAGGTTCTTCGAACAGCATAAGAATGCCCTTCATGCTGCGAGCGGGCATGTTCAGGTTGATGTTCCAGAGAGTGTCAGACTTGTTACCTGTCAGTTTGCGGTGGCGGAGCACCTTGTCGTAGAGGATGGCTAGGCGTCCTGCATACTGGATTCGGATCAATCTAGCGAGATCATTCTGCGTGACCTTTTCGAACTCCAGGCAGACGTTGTCAATATTGTAACTGGCGGCTTCATCATCCTCTGCGACGATCACGCGACTGTAGTCGTTGAATGTCAGTTCGTACTCCAGACGATCACCAAGCGCACTTTGGTAGAAAGGCATGTGGCTGTCCAGCAACTCGAAGTCAAGCGGGACAAAGAAGCGGTTGCCGTATGCCCGCGCTATGGCTTTATCTGTTTTCTTGTTTTCAGCATCCCCGGCACCAACCCGAAGCTTTGTCGTGTTCTGGGTTCTGCCAGTATCTATACCCTGGTAGGCTGCATTATCGCGCTCTTTGGCTGTTTTCCACAGGTCGCGATAGCAGTAGTATACGTCGGAGTCGTCAATGCTCATAACCTCATTGCCGCTGATTTTGATTGTTGTCTTCTTTATGATTGCGCGGCCCAAATTCTGAACCACGGTTCGATTCACGTCGGATGATTTCAGTTCGATGTTGAAGGAGAGGCGGGCGGTCCCCGGAACGATAACATCGTTCGTTCCGAGATTGGGAAAGCGCACCAGTAGCTGTTGGTTCTGATCGATAGTGCTGGGGTTGTTTGTGATCACAACTGCCTGGCGAACCCCCTTGATCCCAAGTGGCTCGCGAAGTCTGCGGTAGGGATTAAGCTTGCGACCGTATTGTGAAGAAGCCATCTTGTTGAAGTGATAAGCTGTGTCTATTCAATATGGCGGACTATTCAATATGGAGGACTATGATGTTGATACCGGCCGTCTCGACGAGACAGAAACGAGGAGGGACGAGGAAACGGACGATGTCGATTTGTCATCAGACAGAGTGGGTCCTTCGGACGCGCAAGCGCAGGAAGGTGAGCGCCCTCTCTCTCTTCAGCAAGAGTTAGTCCAGACAACTGTCGATGACTACTACACCTACCAGGCAGAGGAGGGGCTTACTCCCAACCTAGGTAGGGATTACTCGAGGTTTGAAGTCACGACTGACGGGAAGCTGCGCCTTGTGGCTTTCCCCAACTTGGACTTAATTAACCTTCGTACAGGCCGACCTCTCTCCCTGTCCACGGTAGCTGGGAAGCGTGGCGGTATCAACGCGATTCGGGATGAACTAGGGTTTACAGACTGGCGCCGTAAGGCATCGGAAAAGCTGCCCCCTCAGGCTGTGGTAGCTCTACAGACAGCGAGCGAAGAACTTGGTGGGGCTGCAGCGGCGGTCGAAAGCGTTGAACTCCAGGACCTCGACGGAAGAGCCAAGGTAGCCACAGACGCTGTTCACAAAATGGAAACGGCCTTCACGGACGCGCAAATCGATGAAGTCCTCGGCACCATGCGCGACCCCCCTTTAAATCTCAGAGAGCTGCGCGGGCTTGACAAAGCCCTCCAGACCATTCGGGGTGAGCTCACCAACAACAACAACCTGGCCAAGCTGTCAGCATTGCTCTCGAGGAAGGAAAACTCAAGGGAACTGACGCAGATGACGCAGACTCTCGAAGGCGCGTCGCGGAGCGTGTTCGAGAACTAAAGGATGAGGCTGCAACTGCCAGTCGGGAGGCTCTTCACTCACAGATTAACCGAATCCGTGAGATGATAAACCGCGTCCTCAACGAAGATACTACCCTGGCTGAGCGACTTCGCACATTGTTCAGTAGCATCCTCACTGCGCTGGGCTCTATCGTGTCCACGCTAGTGCTTGCTTTGACGGGCGGGGGCACCCCGATCCCAACACCGACTCCTTCCAAGCCAGTCGTTCCGACGAGCGGGACTGTAAAAGAGTGGGTCAAGAAACACCTACAAGCCCTCGGCCGAATCCTCGCAAAGCTTGCCGGAAAAGCCGCGGCGTCGCTGCCCGGCATAATTGGGAGCATTGTTTCCTGGCTTCTTAGCCTTATGTCGAAAACTGCTGGATGGTTTGCAGAGAATATGTGGTCCTTGGTTGTTGCGGCTGCGGGGCTGCTTTATGTGGTGACTCGCGACTGGCTAACGAAATAGCCAAATGGTCACCAGCCCAGCTACGATGACACCGACGATGATTGCGGTCTTTTCGTCGTCGTGTTGACTAGCTGGGACCGTGGAGGCAGCGACATCTCGCGAGGAGTGAACCGGCGCAGTGGGAACGGCATGATCCAGCGTCGCGGTCTTGCCACTCGCCTTGGGAACAGCATGATCTAGCGTCGCGGTCTTGGCATGATCCAGCGTCGCGGTCTTGCCGCTCGCCGTGGAAATCACTCCTTTTTCTCCCGTATCTCCTGTGTTTGGAGGAGCGACTGTTGCGTTAACGTCCGCGTTCTCGCCCGGTTTTTGATTTTCTGTTGCAACTACGATCTCATTGTTGTAACCGGTGATATGGCCTATGCGGAGCAACATGTCACTGGGCGCCATGTACAGACCGATTCCGAACACATAGTTAACTTTGGAGCCTGCATACTGCAGGACGTCTTGGTAGCGTTTTATCGCTGATGAGAGGTCAACTGGAGAGGAGACCGCATCCTCCATGTTGGCGAGAAACTGCTTCTGCGCGTCAAATGCTGTGCCCTCTCCTAAGATCCGTGTGCGCGTCTGAGCCTGGGCGCCGAGGATGGCCCATACATACGTTCGAATGGAATCATTAACACGCTCGACGCCTGCATGTGTGAAGCCCTGCGATCTGTCCAGCATGAACGTTGTCCACGCCTTGTCAGCCTCCGATCCCTGCGCAATGTAGTCAATGTGAAAGTGTTTTTTCCGGAAAGTAAACGAATGCCAGGTTGGGTCGTACGGTTTTGGAAGTCGCCTGTAGCCTGCGTGTGTGGCATAGAAGTAAATCGTTCCTATGCCGCTGTTTTCGCTCTGCTGCTGTCTCCAATCGGCATGCGGCGACACCCCAAACTCTGCACAGATGCGCTCATATGCCCTGCGGTCAAATGGATTGTTAAATGCCGCCCAGGCGTCGTCTTGAGGGAGCGGGGCCTGGATCTCTTTTAGGATCCGCCTGATCTGGAAGTAGACATGGAAGGTGTAGAGGGCCCGGGTGTGGCTAGCAGTTCGTGCGCCAGCGGCTAGGTGGTCGCTCACAGACACGCTGCAGCCGGTCATGGCGCACCACACGGCGAAATTCAGTTGATTCTGCCAAAACTGCAAGGGATTAGAGCGCCATGGCTGAACAAGCTGGTCGCTTTTCACTTTAGGCAGGCAGTATTTCACAAATACATCAGGAAACTGGGCCGCAAAGCCACCACTTGCTGTGTTCACCAGGATGTCTTGGTGAGTGAATGTCGTCCCAGTAACACTCGTTCCAGCGGTGTACACCCCGGCCGCTTGGTAGGTGGCCTTTGTATTGAAGCTAAAGGCGTGTCTATCCATGCGCAATCCTTGCTGGTTTAGCTCTTCCTGTGGCCGGTTATGTATGTAACACTGAGCAACATTCAAAATGGCGCAGCAGTCGACCTCACGCATGCGCTCAAGAACCAAAACGGACAATACAAAGTAGCACTGCTCGAGCTCACTTTCTACCCACTATGGGAGAACGTCCCAGCCGGAACTCGCTTCTCTGTTGGCGGAAAGCTTGTGGCTGTCCCTAGCGGTTATTACAATGTCTGTTCCCTTAATAAAGAGGTCTTCAAGCCACACGGGGCGGGCCTGGAGATAAACCATGCCACCGGTCGACTGAAGTTGACGACCGACAGTAGCATACAACTGTTTGGCCTTGCGCGGCTCCTGGGATTCTCAAATCCTGACAGTATCCTGAATGGGACAGGGCAGGGCGACAGCTTCCCCACACTAGCACCCCATAAAGAAGTGTTCGCTCACCTGGGTGAGGTGAGCACATCGCACAATCTAGTGGGGAAGGCAATGGAGACAGCTGGCACAAGCCCTGCATACCCTTGTGTGGCCTACCCTTTCACTCTTCTCAGAGCTATAGCTGTGACCGGTGAGGGAATAAACTGCGGAAAAACCATTTCTTTCCCTAATCCACAGTATAAGCCACTAATATCTGGCCCTATCCCACAGCTAACGTTCTCCCTGTTAGATAGGTCAGATACACTTGTAAAGACTGCTTATATGAGTGTAACTCTTGGTATTCATGACAATGATGGTTGAATCCGCTGGGCCCAGATGCAGTGATTTAGCCTGAAGCGATCTCGCGGATACCGAAGGGTTTGGCGACGCGGGTCCAGGGATTCATAGACGCCCGTTTTTACTACCGTTAAACGGTAGAAAAAAAATGTCAAAAACTGAATATAGACAGCAAAAAACTCAAAAGTGTACGTTTTGGACAAGAAATACTCAATGTTTTTGACGAAAACTCAATACTCGAAATGGTGCAAATTATTTCAGTGATGTGAAAATCATCGCCGATCCTAAGACAATTTGCGAGTTCTGCGAAACGTACACAAACGGAAGTGGCGGTTTTCACATGTTTTGCTGACGTAATGCGCTAACTAAACCTTGGAGACCTTTGCTCGATTATTTTTTGGGAGCCTCGAATACTCTCTGTAATGGTTCCCGACTGGCGCCGAAGGTATGAGTGTATTCTCCTTCGCTCGGCTGCTGGTGCACAGCTACCTACGTTAAACCCAACAGACGAAAACAGTCTATATGAAGGAATTGAATGCTAGCTGGCGGTCTGCAGACGAAAAGTACACGAGGGTGAAAATGAAACCTGGGACATTTTGGATGTCATTTAGCAGATGAATTTGATTCGGATTCGTTCATAATTAGAATGACAAACAATTTTCCCTAAGACAGAACATCGGGCAAAGTAGAATCAAGCGGTAGGAAATTTATGAAAATAAAAATGGATCGTTTCTGCACAGACATTGCGTGTATGATACCCGTCATGAACAACAACAACAACACGGTCTAGCACTTTACGTTGAGAACATGCATTTCTTCAGAAGTCGATTTATTTGAGGTCTAGATTTTAACTTTAACGGCATTGCATTTCTTGTTTATGTCCGTGACTTGAATTTTTGTTGGTAATTTTTATCTTTCACTGTAAAAACCATCATGGTATAAAATGAGAAAATGTGGTACAAAAATATCTGGAATTTCCTTATTTTTTTAATGTTTTTGCGTATCTCATATAAATCCATAGCCTAGTCTTTATATAAAGGTTCATTAATAACAATTGTTGATTTACTGCTTGTCAGGGAATGCAGCAGGTGGCCAGATTTTTTTTTTTTTTATTTTTTTTTTTTTATGATTATTATTTTTTTTGCAATGCAGACAATTCCAATATTTGTTTCATATGCAATACAAAGATACAAATGAAATAAAATTAAGAGCATATACTTACCACTTACCAAACATGTTTAAGTTGAATACTGCTCATCAATGGAGATAATCACTCGCCTGAACTAATTTGTGCTATTATAAATGTGCTAACCACCCTCCTCAGAATAAATGAGGCGATTTCAATTTTTCCCATTGAGAAGTTTACATCTAGTTGTGCAGTAACTAGCACTAGTGAAAATGGCAACTGGTCACAAAATGCTTGGTTCCGCAAATTTACATTCTTTGGATTCTCGCAAACTAAGCCACTAAGAATCCAACTGGATTCTCGCAAAATTTTGCGAAATTCTACCCCTGCAGTTCCTTTGTTCTGAAGTTCGACAGCAACCATGCGATGGACGTAAAGTAGAAGTCCGAGTTCAAGACATCATTCTGCTTGACAGCTGCTACATCTTACGTGAAAATCCGCTGATGATGTAAGGATTTTATAGCGTCTCTTGCAAGCGTTATATGATAATTATCTTTGAATGTTTATGATAGTTTGTGATCTCTTACCGCTGTTGGTGTTGCTACAAACACGAGGTCCAAAAAAATGAGTGAGCAACTTACAATACACAACATGTGTTTTTTGTCATTCAGATGACCATTATCCAAATCACATTAGATAGC
>JAVTVY010017131.1:0-69901 GCA_036873755.1 Hanleya hanleyi | reverse complement strand
ATTGCTTCCACCGACTCCGTCTCGTGAGGCCGTACCACTTTGAATTTGCTTCCGACGCCCCTGTATAGGAAATAACATTGGCATGATGATGTGGGGGAATGCTGAAATACCCAACAGTAAGGCAGCTAGGTTATCAGTAGGCTGAACCGTCCTTAATTCTGAATGACGCATATGCATATGCACTGGAACTGCATCATGTGCATGTTCTGAGTTCCTACGTTATCTTAGTGTTGGAATGGACATGAGAGGATTAGTAAAACTAGATTTTCAGAACTAGAGTTCCATTCATATGCTCCCAGACTCTTCGACCTTAAATGCAGTTCTGTAGTTCATTCCCGCAGGAATGAGTTTTGCATTCCACCTTTTGATTCCCGATCCAGAAGTCACAAAATGGCGATATTCTGACTGCGTTTTACCAACTAGGTCATGGTAAGAATAGGCTTCAGCTCCTCAGCCAGCTTGTCATAAGAGGTGCACCCATGGATTTCCTGGATGTAAAAAATAATAGGACCCTACCTGTGGGGTTCCCGCATGTGAAAAATGAATAGGACCCAATGGATGATATTACTGAAATATAGTTGAAAGTGACGTTAAATCAGATTTTCTTACTCAGTCACCCGCATTCAACCAATAAGGACAATCCTGAGGATCAACCAATAAGGACAATAATAGGACCCTACCTGTGGGGTTCCCGCATGTGAAAAATGAATAGGACCCAATGGATGATATTACTGAAATATAGTTGAAAGTGACGTTAAATCAGATTTTCTTACTCAGTCACCCGCATTCAACCAATAAGGACAATCCTGAGGATCAACCAATAAGGACAATAATAGGACCCTACCTGTGGGGTTCCCGCATGTGAAAAATGAATAGGACCCAATGGATGATATTACTGAAATATAGTTGAAAGTGACGTTAAATCAGATTTTCTTACTCAGTCACCCGCATTCAACCAATAAGGACAATCCTGAGGATCAACCAATAAGGACATCCTGAGGATCAACCAATAAGGACATCCTGAGGATCAACCAATAAGGACATCCTGAGGATCAACCAATAAGGACATCCTGAGGATCAACCAATAAGGACATCCTGAGGATCAACCAATAAGGACATCCTGAGGATCAGCCAATAAGGACATCCTGAGGATCCAGATATATTCCTGGGGTGTTCTGAACATGTAGACACACTTTTATCATAGCTATTCATGTGGACACATTGACTGGAATGATCAAAGAGCAATAGGGCTGATTGTCCATACCATTTACTAGTTGGCAAAATTGGATGATTTTTTAATGTCAAAAATTCAAATCCCTTCATTCAGTTTTACCATCAATGTATCGTAAAGCTGTCTAAGCTTCCCTTCAAAAAAAACAAAAAAAATGTTGAAATCTAATATACATGTACTCTAGCCGTCTGCAAAGATCATATCAAGTTTGTATGATGGATGGAAAAAAACATGTATGATGGATGGAAAAAACATTAATTTGCAAAGAAGTTTGGATTATTGGTGAGTTAATTTCTAGTAAATAAACAGGAAACAGTATTTCATACTGTCTGGGATGATGGGTTTCTAATAAATCACAGCTAAGAAGTTTCATATACAAGAATTAGCTTAAAGCTTTTGCTGTTGACCAAAATATTGCTGATCATTTTCCATGATAATAAAGTTGATCATGGTGATGCTATATTCTCGCTACCCCAGATCGCCCCAAGTCTCTATTTACATATATATACCATGGTTCGCACACTACCTTGAAAATCTTGAATTGCCTTGAAAATGACAATTTAAAATTCAAGGCCTTGAAATGCCTTGAAAAATGGGAAATCGGGCCATGTACCTTGAAAAGGCCTTGAAAACGGGAATTCTTAGCATGTTGTTGTCAATTGTGTAAAGTTGAATGAATGTTGTATCGTCCTTTGTCATCCGTTAGCAAAAATAAGCCCCGATTATGACCTTATGATTATTTTCACAAATGGTTGTCACGCTGTGTAAAGGGATACTATCCACGGTAGACTCGTACCTAGCCCTCAACTCACACGCAGAGCGATAGCGAATTGGAGCTGTGTACGAGTCTACTATCCACGGTATACAGGTTCTCCTTGGAAATCAGAAACCTCACTTGATGTATGCTCTCGTAAGTGAGCGGCGGGTTCCCGACTGTATGAATCTCGGTCACCGCATCTGTGCACTGAATATGTATAATGTCACCTGACCACGTGGGCCCGCTACTTCGCGAACCCTCAGATTTCCATTGAGTTTTCATGCCGAATGAATATTTTTCGGGTTTCCGACAGATCCAGCAGAACGAAGTGGTTTTTGGCGGCTTTTGAAAATTGTTTCGTTTTTGACATTGAACATCATCTGCTAAATAGAGATTGTGGAAATGGTGTGCCTTTTCAATACAAATTGGCTAAAGGATGACAAGTATAAGGACTGGCTTTGCCAGCATGCAGATAAACGCAAAGCTGGGTTTGGTGTGTGTAAGAAAGATTTTGACGTCGGCAAAATGGGCGAGTCAGCCTTGACTTCCCACATGCGTGGCAAAACACATATCAGCAGTATGGAAATTTAAGACGGATCACGAGGACCAGTAGCCCAATTACGGACTGCAAGGCTCAGAGAACGCCACATGGGTGACGGTGTGTGAATAAATAGGCTATCCACAAGACATCACGAACATTTTAATGTGACAGAAACATCAGACTACCACACATCTTTAACATATTGTCATATTTGAAATTTAATAGGCAGCGTATCGTCAGTGCATGACAATGTTAAGTATGAACAATAATATCTCAGCAAGTCATTAGTAAAAGTGAAAAAAGGTAAGAAAACTCAAAAAATTTGCCTGTATTCCTTTATTACATAAAAAGTGTATACCTTGAAAACAGGAATTATTACCTTGAAAAGACCTTGAAAAGACCTTGAAAACTGGGGCCTCCATTGTGTACGAACCCTGATATACATCATATCTCTCAAACCCCATGTACCGATATGACCAATCAAAAGTTTAATCAAACTTTATGTTACCACCACCTCATTTTTACTGTGGAATTATTGGATAACACACAGGCCATTTTTTGACAATAAGATTTGTTTACTTTATTCCTGAAAAATCTACTTTTCTTGTTTTCCGAAGGATTTCGAAATTTGGAAAAATGACATGTCATATTTGATTGAATGATTGAGTTATGCTCTGAGCTAATACCCAATCCCATCTCATATGGATCTTTAAGAATTTGAGTAACGGTGAATCAAACCACATGAGGTTTGATATCCATTAACTCTGTTACACTCCCCAAGCCCTTTTCCAGCTAACAATGTTTTACACCGATTGTATCTGACATTACCACTACAGGATTGTCTGTAATACATAATCTGGATAGAATAATCATCCACCATCACCAGATAGGAGGGCCTACCATCAAAATGCTAAGATGTGGTAAAACAGTTGTCTCTGTATGGAAGGTATCAAGCAACAAATTTATAGTTTATCAATTAAAAAAATAGCCAATAGTCAATGCTGCAGAGACTTATAACTATCGGACAGCATGTAAAGAGGGTGGATGAGGTATAGCGTCAATTGCCTCCACAGTATGCACCATAGCCATTTAACCATCTTTTCTCAGATAATGAGATGTAAACTTGATATCAAATCATATATGTCTGTATATCTATCAATATATGGTTTGTCAGATGCAGTCACAATATAGTTGAATAGCATATCAGAGCACCAACTTTGTGTTTATGAACTCTGGGGTACATGGTATAAACCAATTAAGTAAAATAATTAACCAGTACGTAACTGATTTTCACTGCTTTTGTTACAAAAACTCATCAACATATCATTACATGTTAATGAATTTTCGCTAATGTTGCCTCCCTTAAAGTTTTGCCAACACTTCTGTTAGAAATTACAAGATGTATTGTTGACTGGATTGTGTTGAAATTTGCTGTTCATATTACAAAACTGATGTTCACAATTACATGTACCCGTATTCATTATTTATGTAATTTATAAATTACTTTAAATGTATGTTTCATGTGGGAGCTTAGATTTGTGTAAAATATTAACAACGTCTGACATATATTTGTTATTGCAGGTGTTGCGGGTTGGTGTTTCAGTTGGCCGGTATGTGTCACATAAACACGCAGGCCCCTGGCTCATACACGGTATCAAAGATGTCCGTGGGAGAAGTAAGCCTACTGTTGAAGAAGAGCCTGTGAGTCTTTCATTAAACCATCCACCTTAATATTTTGTGTTTATAATTAGATTTAGCTAGGTGTACAAGGTGTACATTATATGTGTACTATGTCACTTTCTAAGTTTTTATGCGTATGTTTGACGATGAATCCATGCCATTGTGGTATGTAACCATCCTCAGTGCCCTCTAGCGGATGAAATGATAACTAAACCTCTAGGCTCTATAAACTTATTATTCATATTCATCTAGTTGAATTCGTTAGCTAGGAGGGCTATTATTTGTTGAAGAGGTGCACATCCTCAGTGCCCTCTAACGGACAAAATGATAACTAAACCTCTAGGCTCTATAAACTTATTATTCATATTCATCTAGTTGAATTCGTTAGCCAGGAGGGCTAGCTATTATTTGTTGAAGGAGTGCACATCCTCAGTGCCCTCTAGCGGATGAAATGATAACTAAACCTCTAGGCTCTATAAACTTATTATTCATATTCATCTAGTTGAATTCGTTAGCCAGGAGGCTAGCTATTATTTGTTGAAGAGGTGCACATCCTCAGTGCCCTCTAGCGGATGAAATGATAACTAAACCTCTAGGCTCTATAAACTTATTATTCATATTCATCTAGTTGAATTCGTTAGCCAGGAGGGCTAGCTATTATTTGTTGAAGAGGTGCACATCCTCAGTGCCCTCTAGCGGATGAAATGATAACTAAACCTCTAGGCTCTATAAACTTATTATTCATATTCATCTAGTTGAATTCGTTAGCCAGGAGGGCTAGCTATTATTTGTTGAAGAGGTGCACATCCTCAGTGCCCTCTAGCGGATGAAATGATAACTAAACCTCTAGGCTCTATAAACTTATTATTCATATTCATCTAGTTGAATTCGTTAGCCAGGAGGGCTAGCTATTATTTGTTGAAGAGGTGCACATCCTCAGTGCCCTCTAGCGGATGAAATGATAACTAAACCTCTAGGCTCTATAAACTTATTATTCATATTCATCTAGTTGAATTCGTTAGCCAGGAGGGCTAGCTATTATTTGTTGAAGAGGTGCACATCCTCAGTGCCCTCTAGCGGATGAAATGATAACTAAACCTCTAGGCTCTATAAACTTATTATTCATATTCATCTAGTTGAATTCGTTAGCCAGGAGGGCTAGCTATTATTTGTTGAAGAGGTGCACATCCTCAGTGCCCTCTAGCGGATGAAATGATAACTAAACCTCTAGGCTCTATAAACTTATTATTCATATTCATCTAGTTGAATTCGTTAGCCAGGAGGGCTAGCTATTATTTGTTGAAGAGGTGCACATCCTCAGTGCCCTCTAGCGGATGAAATGATAACTAAACCTCTAGGCTCTATAAACTTATTATTCATATTCATCTAGTTGAATTCGTTAGCCAGGAGGGCTAGCTATTATTTGTTGAAGAGGTG
Organism: Hanleya hanleyi; assembly: GCA_036873755.1. Lineage (NCBI taxonomy): Eukaryota > Metazoa > Mollusca > Polyplacophora > Lepidopleurida > Hanleyidae > Hanleya > Hanleya hanleyi. Next base: position 64,255 of record JAVTVY010017131.1, on the reverse strand, counting down.
CACATCCTCAGTGCCCTCTAGCGGATGAAATGATAACTAAACCTCTAGGCTCTATAAACTTATTATTCATATTCATCTAGTTGAATTCGTTAGCCAGGAGGGCTAGCTATTATTTGTTGAAGAGGTACACATCCTCAGTGCCCTCTAGCGGATGAAATGATAACTGAACGTATTTCAGGGCTCAGGGAGGAGAGTAATATGGATGTTGTTGAATTCCATCAAGGTTTTGTACGAACTTCGTGTCCACCCTCCCACCCCATGACCTTACTTGTGTCAGTCTCGTTTTGCTCTGAGAATCTTCGCCTTCAGATTTCACCTCAATACCTGTTTTGCTCCGACAATCTTCGCAATACTCATACTGTCCAGACAGAATGTAGACTGATAGAGGACACTTATAGTATAGGTGCATATTTAACCGCGATGAAATGAGACCATTTTAATGGCTGACCATTATCTACTATTATTAGTCAGCAATGAAGTACTATATATTTGACCATGGTCAAACATTCCAATCATTGCCAGACCATGGTGGACCATGGCTGCTGACCATGATCATTTCAACATGGTTCAGCCGGTCAGACCATGACTGACCATGGTCAATCCTTGACCGACTCTCTTCAAAAGGTGGCAGAGAAAGTTTGAAACAGGTTGCAGATGACAAGGTGGGAAGATTCTCTTTACCTGTGAACAAGTTTCTACTTTCATCAGAGAACTGGCTCCTCTTATGGATAATCATGGGTCTGTTTTGGCGCCTCAAAACGGCTATAGCTAATTACTGAGCACTGCATGTTCAACTCACCCCAAGCATGGATCACATGATTCACACTTCACAGGTACTTATATAGGACCCATTCATTAGATCCTCACCAGTTTTCGATCGGATAGTCAGAACACCATTGCTGTTAAGCTGGAACTTTACAGAGATGTTTGAATTGAAATACATCTGCATCTTGTTGTTTCAACATCCAGTTTGTTCTTGAAGGGCTGATCAGTGTCCATGATAATAGGAACTGTGGACACTCTCGTGTTCTGGCACATGTAGGCACCGTCGTGATATGACTGAAAAAATGTTGAAAACGACGTTAAATCCTACTCACTCACCCTTGAACAGCAGTGTTGTCGTAAACATATAGCTTAATTGTGAAGGGTTAAAGAAATTGTAATTATGCCCCCCCCCCCCCCGCATATAGCGATCGCTTTGTCCATCTGTCCATCCGTCCGTCCGTCCGAATTTCTTGTCCGCGCGATATCTTGGTTAATATTTGGTGGACAGGATTGAAACTTGCATGGAATGTGACCAGTGCCTCGTAGTTGTGCAGCATAGAGTTTTTTCCGAGTTCCGGTATAATTTTCAAGAGTTATGGCCCTTTTTCTGAAATCTCTGTGAATGGGACTTGTCCGGGCTGGATCTTGGTTAATATTTCATGCACAAGTATGAAATTTGCATGATATGTGGTCAGTGCCCCACAGTTGTACAGCGTAAAGTTTCATCCCATTTCGCTTATATTTTCAAGAGTTCTGGCCCTTTGTTCCTGAAATCTCTGTCAATTGGGACTTGTCCGGGCTGGATCTTGGTTAATATTGTATGGACAATTTTGAAATTTGGAGGATATGTGGTCAGGGCCCTATAGTTGTGCAGCATGAAGTTTCTCTGCGTTTTGCGTATATTTTCAAGAGTTATGGTTCTTTGTTCTTCAAGTCTTTGTGAATTGGGACTTGTCCGGGCTGGATCTCGGTTAATATTGTATGGACAAGTATGGATTTTGCAGGATATATGGTCAGTGCCCTGTAGTTGTGCAGCGTGAAGTTTCTCCGCGTTTCTTGTATATTTTCAAGAGTTATTGTCCTTTGTTCTTGAAATCTTTGTGAATTGGGACTTGTCCGGGCTGGATCTCTGTTAATTTTGTATGGACACTTTAGTATGGAATTTGCATGATATGTGGTCAATGCCCCATAGTTGTGCAGCGTGAAGTTTCTCTGCTTTCGGTTATATTTTCTAGAGTTATGGCCCTTTGTTCATCAAACCTAAGTGAATGGGATATATTTATTTTGTTCAGGCTGGATCTCAGTCCATAACCAATTTGGAATGGGGAAAATGGCTATAAAATTGTTATTCTACCTTCCAAAGCAGACCACATAGGTCCTGAAGTATGAAATTGCCCCAAAAAGAGTGAATTGGTTCAAAATTCAAAGTTCACTGATCGCTTCATAATTTCACCACAATACACTCCCAAGGAATGTAGGTCTCATAACCAGGTCACATTTTCGGATTTGGCGAAAGCCCTGGCGACCATCTTGCATCAAAACATTGTATTATTACTTGTTGGTCAATGCGAGGCATGCCAAAAAAAGTGACTGAAACAGAATTTTTATAATTATCCAAATTAGGCCTCCACCGACCAATACAGAACAGAACAATGGCGGGGCAGTGTCGGATTAAAGCGGAAGAGAGGGCATACAATTAATTGAGCAATCTCTGATTGCTTCCTTGCTGTGTTGTCTTTACATGTATCAGAGATTTTGGTGAACAGTTCAGTATAATGCTATGTAATATTGAACGACAGATGTGTTACTATGTACATCAGAGCCATTGAATGCATATCAAGTATTCATCTATATGATTAGACAGTGCAAGATCCATGGATTAAAGACATCATTGACAACAAGTAACAGACTGTAGCACTTAATGAGATATCAGGGTCGTTGAAAAACAATGGTTTTCGTTTGATGAATAAGCTAGTTTTGCCCATGGTCGACCATGGAATTCATGGATTAAAGCCCATAGTTGACTATTTTTTTTTCTCAACCGTGGTCATTGTCCGTGGTGTCATTTAACAAAACTTGGTTGACCATGGTCTTCAGACCATGAACAAACCTTTCATGGTCTGCGGCAGTGCCGGGTAAGCTACATTTTGGAACAATCATGATATGGATATATCTGACAAACTATTAAAGGGCTTCTGGACATATTCGCATGTTGGTGTATACAGAAAGCTACATAATTTATGTCCTTGGGATTGAGAATATATAAGTTCTTCATTTTGTAATGAATAATACTCAATGTTCTTCAGACCCTTAAACATCTCTTTATCAGATTCCTAGTACATCCCAACAATCACCATCAATGCAAGATACAACCAACACTGCACGAATGGGAGAGGCCCCCATAAAACTAACTGAAACTGAACAGCCAACCATCATATCAAGGGAGGCAACTTGTAAAGATGTTGACGCTTTGGAGTTGTCTTCCCCTGGTACAGAATTGAACAGTACAAGTGAGAGAAGTATGACAGATGAATCAGTAACACTGGGGAGAAGACTTTCCATGAAGAGGAAATTCTCTGACACTGACACCGAACCACCACTGTATAAAAGGTTAGATTGTTTCAGCAGAAATGGATGCACTCTTCACAATATACAGTTGAGCATGTCTTCGGTAATTCATTGTCACTTTAACTTGCTCCAAAAAGGTTTCGGCAGGCAAACATGAATACCGGTACTTCATATATTATCTGTAAAAAATATTCCTCCTTTATATATTTGTCCCCCAATGCCGGAAGGGCTAAAGGGGGACTACTGTATTGAGGTCCGTCCATCCATCTGTCTGTGCATCTGTTCGACTTCGTTTCCGGACAATAATGTCTGAAAAACTGAATGCTTTCTTTTCAAATTTGGTATGTTGAGTACCTCGCCTCAAGATCTCGCTTGGGATTGTTTTTCACGCCCATCCGCCACCTGGGAGCCAAGTTAAAATTTCGTTTCTGGACAATAACTTTTGAAAAACTGAACAGAGCCTTTCCAAATTTTGTATGTTGGATAGCTGACACCCCATGTGGTCCAAGTTGAAATTTTGTGTCCGGACACTTCTGAAAACCTGACTGGATTGGAACAGATTCAGTAATTGTGGGTACCTTGCCATTGGATATCACTTGGGATTGCTCTCCATACCGGGTAATGAATGTTACGATTCCAAGCCAAATAAAATGTTTCAACGTCAGGGGACTTCAACCACTCAGTTTTTCATTTAATGTATTTATAGACAATTCTAGCTTCAAAAGAGTACTTATTGTAAGTTTATTTCACCACATTGTATTTAAGACAATTCATACATTACGGTCAATCTTCAAGAGAAATACTCATTGATCAGTCAGGATGGCAATTGATATTTGTCTATCAATCACTCCTCATTTATCGGTTCTGGCACCACCTGTTTTCAACTGGAATGTGCATTTCACCAAATGCCCAATAAAAAATGAAGGAAAATGCTGTTTGAAATCTGCTATCAATAATAATATTTTAATCAGATTGTTTCACCCTGTTCATGACATCAACACACCAAGATTTATCCCTAGATCTTGGTAATCTAATGCACCAATTCAATTTACATCACCGCTATGTGTAACGAGAGCCATCAGAAGATGGTGTATCCGCCGGCCCCAGTGTCGGTGAACTGGGAAGGAGGAAAACAGCTGCATTAATCTGTGTGTAGGAAATCAATGATGTGCCTATAATACACACCAAGTATCATGTGATCTGCATCAAAAGTTGTAGGAGTTGATTTGACAAGATATCATTTAAACTACAGTATTTTGAACTGTAAAGGGCAATAACTTAGTAAGAAAAGAATCCTCTATCAACAAGTAGAGCACAAGCGCATCTCCAGGCTGTGCCGATAACATCCACCAAGCATTATGTGAAAATTTAGGAGATGCGTTGATATCATTTATATCTACATTATTTTGAACTGTAAAGGGCAAGAACTCAGTAAGGAAAAATTCTTCATCAATGGGAAGAACACATGCGCATCTTCAGACTGCCAATAGTATCCACTTAGTATCATGTGAACCTTATGAAAGTCTAGGAGTTGCATTGACAATAAATATGGATGGATGGATCTAAAGTACTTTGAATTGTAAAGGGCAATACATTCGTAAGAAATAATCCTCCGTCAACGGGAAGAGCACATGCGCATCACCGGACTGGGCTGATACTATCCACCAAGTATAAGGTGAACCCTATCAAAAGTGTAGGATCTGTTGCGTTGACAACATGATATCATTTAAGGATGTCCGCTGGTGGTTTATGGCTTTGGCAGCCATTTTGCCTGTTTTTCCTATTGGATTATCTCCCTTTCCTAGGTTATGATATAGGGATTTCCTTTAAAAGCCTTCTAGCCGAGAATTTTGCACACCAACATCCATCCAATTTGATAAATTTTGATAGACAATGTGATTATCTGCAAACAGTTAGAATATAAGAAAAAGTTAAATACTATTTATAGGATTTTTTCATGAATATGCTTCAAAACTAGGGCTATTCCCTATGCTTTCTGGGTTATCAAATTGAGCATGGGGCAGTCCACTTGACGTTGCCTACAGCTAAAAAATGCACACCAACCTATATTTTTTTCTTTGTTTTTCCCCATGTTACACAATTATGAATACAACAACACACCTTATTTAAAAAGTTAATTACTTTGATTTACCACCAGCGGACATCCTTAATCTACAGTATGTTGAATTGTAAAGGGCAATAACTCATTAAGGAAATAAACTCCATCAACGGGAAGAGCACCTGTGCATCTCCGGACTGTGCCGATAATATCCACCATGTGTTGTGTTAGCTGTATCAAAAGTGTAGGAGTTGCGTTGACAAAATGATATCATTTAATCTACAGTATTTATAATTGTAAAGGGCAATAACTCTGTTAGGGAATAATCTCCGTCAACAGGAAGAGCACATGCGCATCTTCACACTGTGCCGATAATATCCACCAAGTATTAGGTGAACCATATCAAGTGTCGTCGGAGTTGCGTTGACAAGAGGATATCATTTAATCTACATTATTTTGAATTGTAAAGGGCAATAACTCCATAAGGAAATATCCTCCATCAACGGGTACAGCACATGCACATCTTCAGACTTGGCCGATAATATCCACCAAGTTTCACGTCAACCGTATCAAAAGTGTAGGAGGAGTTGCATTGACAAGAAAAAATGGACAGACAGACAGACGGATGGACAGACAGATTTCTGTGGCTATCGCTATATCCCCCGGGCATATATGCCGGGGGAGGGGGGGGGGGTGAGGAGATAGAAAGGTCTCATAAGAGTAGCTGTCATAGAATTTCCTGTGTTAGGGCCGCTGTTATCTGAGATTTACCCCATGGTCATCTGGCCTCAGGTGGCTCAACACATCAAGGGCGACAACTCTGGTCTGCATAAATGTCTCAATCACATCAAGTGAGACAACTCCTGAGTAATCTCCCAAGGTTCTGTGGTTTGTGTGAGATGAGTGTGTAGGGTTCTGACAATGACTTGTCCCTTTTCAAGACCAACATATAGATTACCTATAGAAAATACCTCTGTGAAAAAAACTGTCTATCTTGTCTATAATTTGAAGCCATTCTTTTAATTATGTAACCCTTTTTATCAGGGAAATGGTCTTATTCATCGCATTCGTGAATTGTTTCCACAATATGTGGGCAATAAACTTTGACATTTTACAGTTAATCGTATTTGGTCATTTTGTGTCTATTTGAATGATCTCACAAAGGCTTGATGCCTTGATCCAAAATGGTATCCATGACGGTTCACTTGCATGTAAATCATGTTTTTCACATTTTTTCTTTTCACATGGAGCAATTTTGCCTGAAATTAACTTCATGTCAAATAAGTACGGTATATTTTTGTTTTGTCTCATTTGACCCCTTTGCAAATCCTGTGGATGATAATTGTGAGCTCATGGCTCTAGTTTTGATAATGGCCCCTAAATCCACGAACCTCACTTGTTAAGAAGCCTTCCCACTATTTATCTTACAGCACCTATGAGAAGGTTATGTTTATTCCTCGTCCATGGAGAAAGCCCGAAGGTTGGTTGAACCGAGAGGTCTTGTCCACCTTCCTACAGGTGATTGGTTCATACCTTCTAATTCACCCAGGCTCCAGCTTCGAGACCCTCGTGGAGAAGTTCACCCCCATCTTACAACCCATGTCTATACTGGAAGTTCTTGAGGTAAGCCAATCAGATTGCCGGTGAGGTAAGCCAATCATATTGCCGATGAGGTAAGCAAATCAGATGGCTGGTGAGATAAACCAGTCAGATTGCTGGAGATACTGAAACTTGGGGTGGCTTGAGAACTGCAATGAAGGTATAAAATGTCCTTCAATTCATCTTTATCAGTATAGAGTTTGCTCATTTGAATTTTCAATTTGGCAATCATTAAATCAGATTTATCAGACAACTTCGATCAACTCTTAATTTCAGATAAATTCTAGATGCATTTGAAGATGAAAAAACATGTTTGCAAGTGCATGTAAACTCTTGAGCTCAGCATTCTTCAGATGGAGAAGAGAATTAAGAAGGCTTTCATTTGCATCTCTGTTTGTGAACATATAGAAATATGTCTCATTTGTTTCTACTCACTCATGGTGTTCATATGAACAGTCACAATCATAGTGTGACCGAGATACATCATTCTCCAAATAACGACTTTACAATGAAAATCAAATGGATTAAGAATACTGATCATTGATATGGATTTTATATTTTTGGAACATCATGTCTTGCTGGTATCATTGAAAACGGTTGACCGCTTCTCTCTTGCAGGAACTAGTCTATGTTTTTGTATACTATTGATGTTAATGCTATTTTATATGGAATAGGTCTTTGAATTATGAACTTGGAACTTCTTCAATGGACGACAGCTGAATATTGAATGATGAATTAGACGCTTGTATTTTAACCCATTATATAAGTTTTCCAGCACCTTCCCCCTCGATATCCTCAGGTATTGAATAACATGTCATAATGCGTGCCTAAAAGATACGATCATCTATCTTCAGCTGATGGAGGACATTGGTGCTGTGATGACTGTGATCTTGAAGAAAAGTCACAAAGCTGGTCTGTTTACCTCCCCAGTTAACATTACAACAGGTCAGTACTGTGTTATTATCCTTCACTTGAACTCTGATGGCCTTGTGGTAGAGAGCTCACCTCCCAAGCAGCAGGTCTCGGATTTGATCCCGGACAGAGTCGCACCAAAGACTTAAAAAATGGAACTTGTATCTTTCTCGCTTGGTGATCAGAGGTAGGAGGATAGACTAGTTGGCCCGGGGTCAGGACAATGTGACTGTGTTGGCCCAGGGTCAGGACAATGCAACGTGTTGACCCGGGGTCAGGACAATGTGACTGTGTTGGCCTGGGGTCAGGACAATGTGACTGTGTTGGCCTGGGGTCAGGGCAATGTGACTGTGTTGGCCTGGGGTCAGGACAATGTGACTGTGCTGGTCTGGGGTCAGGACAATGTGACTGTGTTGGCCTGGGGTCAGGACAATGTGACTGTGTTGGCCTGGGGTCAGGACAATGTGACTGTGTTGGCCTGGGGCCAGGACAATGTGACTGTGTTGACCCAGGGTCAGGACAATGTGACTGTTTTGGCCTGGGGTCAGGACTATGTGACTGTGTTGACCCAGGGTCAGGACAATGTGACTGTGTTGACCCAGGGTCAGGACAATGTGACTGTGTTGGCCCAGGGTCAGGACAATATGACTGTGTTGGCCTGGGGTCAGGACAATTGACTGTGTTGACCCAGGGTCAGAACAATATGACTGTGTTGGCCTGGGGTCAGGACAATGACTGTTGGCCCAGGGTCAGGACAATATGACTGTGTTGGCCTGGGGTCAGGACAATGTGACTGTGTTGGCCCAGGGTCAGGACAATGTGACTGTGTTGGCCTGGGGTCAGGACAATGTGACTGTGTTGGCCCAGGGTCAGGACAATATGACTGTGTTGGCCCAGGGTCAGGACAATATGACTGTGTTGGCCCAGGGTCAGGACAATGTGACTGTGTTGGCCTGGGGTCAGGACAATGTGACTGTGTTGGCCCAGGGTCAGGACAATATGACTGTGTTGGCCCAGGGTCAGGACAATATGACTGTGTTGGCCCAGGGTCAGGACAATGTGACTGTGTTGGCCCGGGGCCAGGACAATGTGACTGTGTTGGCCTGGGGTCAGGACAATTTGACTGTGTTGACCCAGAGTCAGAACAATATGACTGTGTTGGCCTGGGGTCAGGACAATGTGACTGTGTTGGCCCAGGGTCAGGACAATATGACTGTGTTGGCCCAGGGTCAGGACAATATGACTGTGTTGGCCCAGGGTCAGAACAATATGACTGTGTTGGCCTGGGGTCAGGACAATGTGACTGTGTTGGCCCAGGGTCAGGACAATATGACTGTGTTGGCCCAGGGTCAGGACAATATGACTGTGTTGACCCAGGATCAGGACAATGTGACTGTGTTGGCCCGGGGTCAGGACAATGTGACTGTGTTGGCCCGGGGTCAGGACAATGTGACTGTGTTAGCCTGGGGTCAGGACAATGTAACTGTGTTGGCTCGGGGTCAGGACAATGTGACTGTGTTGGCCCAGGGTCAGGACAATGTGACTGTGTTGGCCCAGGGTCAGGACAATGTGACTGTGTTGGCCTGGGGTCAGGAAAATGTGACTGTTGGCTCATTCAGGTTTGTAAAAGGAAAATGCCTCTGGGATTTAGAACTTCCCAAATTTTGACCTGTCCATATGTTACAAATAATGTTTTTCTTACTTTCATCAGTGCTGTGAGAAGACTACGGTAATATTTTCCTCCTTGTTCTTACAGATGTGGCCCCCTCGGAGTACTCCATCCATGTATATGAACCCACTATTGACTGTATATGCAGGATTGGACAGTTCACTGAAAATATGTCCTGATGAACATAGAATGGAACTATTATGGTTCTGAAGAGAGCAAATAAACCAGTACACAGGTGGAGCAGAGGATCAACTGAAAAGTTTGTTGCCTGACCGGTTTCGAGACTGATTGATCTCATCAGAGGCTGACAAATGGGGTCTGTGTTCAGTCTTATGTACTCAACAGTGTTTGGCTGGCAGTTGGCCTGTGTTGGCCGGCAGTCCACCAGAAGTTTGCTGGTGGTGGTCAAACTTTAACGTTGAGTTTAACCAATGATCGGGAGAAAGGAACGTTGTTTCATTCCATAGTGTGAATACATGATGCGATTAGGTAGACTTGAAAGTGGAGCATTGGAGTCAAATCGTCATCTCTGAGAAAAATGAATGCAAACATGCTTGGGACTGAACACTGCATGGAGCCAAACATCATTCTTATTGAACAGTAAATCCAAACATTATTTGGAGTGAACAAGCTCGAGATCTGAACATGGAGTGAACACTAGATTCAAACCTTGAACCAGGATAAAAACATGGTCAAACATCATGGTTGACTTCAAAAGATGTAGACCAGGTCCAAGCATCCTTTATAGCTAGTGAATATTAGTCCACAGCATTTTTGCTATGAACACTAACTCACCAACATTCAGTAGATCCAACCATTCTTCATAGTGAACACTATGGAGTGAACACTAGATCCAAACATTCTACTGGGTGAACACTAGATCCAAACATTCTACTGGGTGAACACTAGATCCAAACATTCTACTGGGTGAACATTGGATCCGAACATTCTACTGGGTGAACACTAGATCCAAACATTCTACTGGGTGAACACTAGATCCAAACATTCTACTGGGTGAACATTGGATCCGAACATTCTACTGGGTGAACACTAGATCCAAACATTCTACTGGGTGAACACTGGATCCAAACATTCTACTGGGTGAACACTGGATCCAAACATTCTTTCCAGGGTGAACTCTCAAGAGAAGTGAACAACAGATATCCAATGAGACTTTGAATGATTGATTCAAAATTGACTCAGAATGAGTGACTCAACAATTACCCTCTATCTATAAATCAAAACGTATAACCTGTACTGGCTGAGCTGATCAGTGCTCAAGATAATAGGAACTAATTTCAGTCTTGTTTCCTGGCACAGCTTCATGATATGACTGAAAAATTGTTGAAAACGATGTTAAATTCTACTCATTCACTTAACCTTTCAAGTGTCAAAAATAGTGGAAGCTTGGATCGGTCGGTGAATAACTAAATGATAGAGGAAACAATATATTAATACAATATAGAAACAGAACTATTGGTCTGGTGGAACAGATACCAAAGCGTGTTGAGTTTCACTTTCAGGAACAAGCATCTGGAATTGCATGATAAAGGGTCCAAGTCTGAGACTGGCAGGTCTAAGGTGGAAGTTGGGATATGAATTCTGTTAGTTTTGATCACAGTTTATCATTCTGATGATTACCTATTAATATAGGGACTAAAATATATTACCAGAATCCTGGATGGATTAATTTTAACTCTGCTAGGAATATGAATGGAAAATTAATCAAGCTATTATGATGTACACAGTTCACTTCAATCCTTGTCATCGTTTTCAGAATTTAATAAAAACATACTCCTCCCCACCATCCTCTGGTTTAGATGCTGCAAATAATGGAACAGATTGATGTTTTAAGCCCGTTGTATGCAGTCAATTTTTCCTTGACAATTTTCCCATGGCAAGGAAAAAGTGCTCGTGTAGAAAGGAAAAAGTGACAACTTTCCCTGTCAATTCCCACTTGTTCAAAGTTGGTCATGCTAGGTTTGTCTTGACAATCTTGTCGAGTGAACAAGAAAACTTCTCCCTGTATAGATAGCGAAGGTGAAAAATTGTCACTTTTTTTATGCGTGTGCATCTTCCATGCGGTATTTCCTGAAAGTGAAAGGAAAGCTGTAGTTTCTCGATTTAGTCCCCGAGTGGACTTCTGTCATTCATAGCAATGCTGGCGCCCCATGAGGAGGAAATGGGACACATCACTTTACAAGACTTGGCAAGGAAAACTTGCCCGAAGAAAACTTGACCGAGTAGAATGGGCTTTACATTTGCAGTCAGTAGTTTATTGTTACATGTGCTAGTCTTGATGTCGATTGAGCCATGTAGTTGTCGTTTATATCATTTTAGGATCATGCTTATGGGACACATCCAATCAATTCAGGTAAAACTGATAAATGTGTCCAGTCTCAAATGGTTCCAGTTTATTTCTACCAGTTTGTCGCGGTTTTATCTTGAAGTACAAGCCCATGTAATCTCCCAAATGAACATCACTGATATCATATCCATCTTGAAGATGCGAGACCATCCGATCAAGCCAAGAGGAATCCAGGACAAACGACAGATGTCCCAGTTCTGCACTCTCAGTATGGTAATACCTCAGCTCTCAGTATGGTAATACCTCAGCTCTCAGTATGGTAATACCTCGGCTCTCAGTATGGTAATACCTCGGCTCTCAGTATGGTAATACCTCAGCTCTCAGTATGGTAATACCTCAGCTCTCAGTATGGTAATACCTCAGTAGGGTAATACCTCAGTAGGGTAATACCTCAGTAGGGTAATACCTCAGTATGGTAATACCTCAGTATGGTAATACCTCAGTATGGTAATACCTCAGCATGGTAATACCTCAGCATGGTAATACCTCAGTATGGTAATACCTCAGTATGGTAATACCTCGGAGACTAATAATTCAATGACAGAAAGTGAAATTTCCCACCATGAAAACTGCGAGTGATCAAATTTATTACAACAGGAAATTGAAAAATCGGTTCAAGATCACGCATATAATCTAATATTTCTTTGTTATTTCAATGACTTTAGAGGGTGATCAAATTTATTAGAATTGAATTGTTCCCACATTTGGGGTGATTGGATTTTGATAGGGGGATTGAATTATTAGAGGGATTAACTGATTAGTCTAGAAAGGACGTGGCATGGTTCAGTAGGATTGTGGTCCCCATGAGGCGTGGTTTGTGTGCCAAAAATGAAATATTCTGAAAGAAATTTGAAGAATGACCATAGAGCTGCCTTTGTGCAATTCCACCAATTATGAGCCTAAGACATGGAAAATTTATATGACTGGAAGCAAGTTGTCTTTGTGACTTATTTCACGTAGGTGTTTATACTATCTTATCCAAAGAGGAATTTTCAGAAGTGAGTCCATGAGAAATGTTATGCAAAGTTCGGGCAATATTTTAACATACTCATTGTCAAAAGACTGGGATTTTGTAATTTTGCCTAGATAATTCACAATTTGGCCCTTTTTCATTTCATGAAAGATCATTATTAGTATATTCTAATTATTTGTCTCAGTTTCAACATTTCCTTCAGTAAATTTTTTGGTTCATCATTACAAAAGCTGTGTTACGTGCATGACACTTGAATAGTTTAAAAAGTAATCTTTATTTTTCCTCATGCTACAGTTTCAAGTTTAAATTGGTCAAACTGTGTTTCCTCTAACTTTGGCTCCACATCTGCATATTCATTCAATTTCATGAACATTCAGGCATGATAAGTGATATGATTGACATGTTTTATATCCGTCACAAACACATAACATGTGTGTTACGTGTGCAACATGAGATCCCTTTCTATATTTTTGCAGAGAAATTTCACAGTGAAGTAAGAAAACATCTTGATAAAAGTTAAGGAACATACTCTCATAGCATGTCTTCAGCTTAAATGTTTCACCCAGTATTCCCTTTCAACCACAGCAGAAACTTTTTGGCGTTACGTGCGGGACATTTGAATAATTGTGAAGATATGGAAATTTACCCTCACGCCTCACTGTCCAGGGGAAATTACCCAAAATTTGTCTCTATCACGTTCTACTTCAGATCCTGTTATTTATTTTCAAAAATAAGGCTAAAGTTAGAGGGTAGCCAATTTATATATGTCACATATGTAGCGCATGTGTTACTTGCAGGACATAAGGTAATGTTTTTAGCCCACCATCACCAGATGGTGGGCTGTTCAAATCACTTTTCGTCCGTGGTCCGTCGTCCGTCCGTAAACAATTCTTGTTACCGTGATTTCTCAGGAACTACTGTATGGATCTTTTTCAAATTTGGTACACAGGTTCCCCTTGGGGTCTAGTTGTGCAAGAAACCTTTTTTGGTCCGATTCGAAAATCCAATATGGCCACCAGGCAGCCATCTTGGATTTCCCCATGAAACCTTGTTACCGCGATTTCTCAGGAACTACTGCATTGATCTTTTTCAAATTTGGTACACAGGTTCCCCTTAGGTTGCAAGAAACCTTTTCTGGTCCGATTCGAAAATCCAATATGGCCACCAGGCAGCCATCTTGGATTTCCCCATGAAACCTTGTTACCGCGATTTCTCAGGAACTACTGCATGGATCTTTTCAAATTTGGTACACAGGTTCCCCTTGGGGTCTAGTTGTGCAAGAAACCTTTTCTGGTCCGATTCGAAAATCCAATATGGCCACCAGGCAGCCATCTTGGATTTCCCCATGAAACCTTGTTATCGCGTTTTCTCAGGAACTACTGCATGGATCTTTCTCAAATTTGGTACACAGGTCCCACATGGGGTCTAGTTGAGCAAAATACCGTTTCTGGTCCGATTCGAAAATCCAATATGGCCACCAGGCAGCCATCTTGGATTTCCCAATGAAACCTTGTTATCGCGATTTCTCAGGAACTACTTCGTGGATCTTTCTCAAATTTGGTACACAGGTTTGCCTTGGGGTCTAGTTGTGCAAGAAACCTTTTCTGGTCCGATTCGAAAATCCAATATGGCCACCAGGCAGCCATCTTGGATTTCCCCATGAAACCTTGTTACCGCGATTTCTCAGGAACTACTGCATGGATCTTTTTCAAATTTGATACACAGGTTCCCCTTGGGGTCTTAGTTGTGCAGGATACCTTTTTCGGTTAGAAAGATTATATCTTGGTGTTTTCCAGTGTCCCTTTTTCGATCTTTTTCGCTCAGATTCAAAATTCTGTAAACAAAATTACAACTCAATCGTCTTAGTAACAATGGACAAAAAGATCCTCTTGTCGTTGGCTTACAATTATCGGACAATGGTGGGCGCCAAGATCCTTCAGGATCTCTCGTTTATTCATCCTCTGCAATGTCAAATTGCCTTTATTTAATAATAAAAGGATACATGCACATGAAAAGAGTACTGTATCGATATATTTCATATTTTGTCATTAAAACTATGTTTCATTTAGCTTTGTTTTTTCACCTGATCATTCTTATTGAGGAAGCTGGTTAAATGATGGTTATTCTACAAGGTACATGTATCACTGACTGCCAATTGAAAGTTCAGTGGGCTGGTGTTTTGTTCACAGCTCTTTGTATTGAGAGGGTCTGATCATTTGACAGAAGCAGTGACCCAAAGCTGGACTGGAGAGAACTATGTTCTGTACTAGGTCGCACAAGTATTTGAATATGTATTACAATGTGAACAAGTAAGAGACAAATTGAATCTGATGTGGCGATTGTAATATTAAAACATTACATGTGATCACAGATATGCTAATTTACTGTGAAAACCAGGCACTGCAAAAATACAACTTTGCCCTGAATTTAGGATGCAAACATAAATTTAGCATGTCTTACTATAATTCCACTATGCTGTATATTATTGTAAATTTCATAAGCTGTGCAATTCAGTTTCACAAGATCTACTTGAAACAAGATACTGTTTGTATATATCTGAAGTTGAAGGGTATTTTAGCTAAATGAATGATATGTGATCACAGAATTTTTTGAATGAGTAGTCTGTCACGCATGTAACGCTGTGTTTGATGCTGCTTAGATCTCCTGTTTATCATAGATGTTTAACTCTGACCACATACACAGTAGACTTCACTCTGTCTACAAACATCAAAAGCAGCATTTAGAGTAAAGGCTCGCCAGCGGTGACATCTGAGAAAGTTAATAGTACCCACTGTCAATTAGAGACTGCTATATCAATTCTCTCACGGTAGCACATCGCACACACCTGGTCAGAAAAAGATACGGGTCTATATGTACAGTCAGGAGGTGTCACTGCACTGTAAGTTACTTGCACAGCCTGCACAGCACGGGACCTCGGCTGCTACTGACCCTGTCGCGATCACTCTAGTAAGCAGCGGGGTTACTGCAAGCTTCTATACCTCTGTAAGAGGGTGCTCCTAGATGAGAGAAGGGATTTTTGAACCAACAACAACAAAGGCAACAGTGGAGAAACGGCCGCCTAAAAGCTTTTGAAAATGGCGTCTGAATATCACGCACGTAACGCACATACTTATTGAATCACAGCATATTGTATATAGAACTCGTGGTTCTCATCGATCTTGTTATGTTTACAGAGAAAACTAGGGGTTTTCACAACAAAAATGAGCATATTTTCACTGATACACTAATTCCTGGCTGGCTCTGCCATTCTGACTATACAACACAGTGTTGTGCCTTATGCCCATATATAAATTCCTTTCAAACATAATATTTCATATATGGCACTTCACCTACAACTTGTGGGGGCCAATTCTCTCTCATTAAAACATCTCAAGTCCTTTATCAGTGTATATCAAAGGCATCAAGAATCTGCACAGTTAACTTCTACATGAATCCTAATGACTAGGAATTTATTGAGGCTCCCACAAACATGACAAATAAATGATTAAACATTCTGTCTGTCTTCATCTCCTTTTACTGAGAATGTTAAGTGAGTGCATAGTGATTTAGGATATAATATGACCGTTTGATATAATACAGTGAGACCTGTGAATACCAACACCCGAGTAAACCGACCAACCTCTAAATACTGACATTGTCCGTCCAAGGTCCCAATACATTTAAACTATTTTGAACCGTGATAAACTGGAACCCTGTCAAAACTGACACTATAATCTGGTCGTTCCAAGCATGGTCATACACACAGGTTTCACTTGTACTTTGAACCTTGATAAACCAGAACCCTGTCAAACCGACACTATAATCTGGTCCCAAGCATGGTCGGTATATACAGGTTTCATTTGTACTTTGAACCTTGATAAACCAGAACCCTGTCAAAACCGACACTATAATCTGGTCCCAAGCATGGTCGGTATATACAGGTTTCATTTGTACTTTGAACCTTGATAAACCAGAACCCTGTCAAAACCGACACTATAATCTGGTCCCAAGCATGGTCGGTATACACAGGTTTCACTTGTACTTTGAACCTTGATAAACCAGAACCCTGTCAAAACCGACACTATAATCTGGTCCCAAGCATGGTCGGTATACACAGGTTTCACTTGTACTTTGAACCTTGATAAACCAGAACCCTGTCAAAATCGACACTATAATCTGGTCGTTCCAAGCATGGTCATACACACAGGTTTCACTTGTACTTTGAACCTTGATAAACCAGAACCCTGTCAAACCGACACTATAATCTGGTCCCAAGCATGGTCATACACACAGGTTTCACTTGTACTTTGAACCTTGATAAACCAGAACCCTGTCAAACCGACACTATAATCTGGTCGTTCCAAGCATGGTCATACACACAGGTTTCACTTGTACTTTGAACCTTGATACACCAGAACCCTGTCAAAACCGACACTATAATCTGGTCCCAAGCATGGTCGGTATATACAGGTTTCATTTGTACTTTGAACCTTGATAAACCAGAACCCTGTCAAAACCGACACTATAATCTGGTCCCAAGCATGGTCGGTATACACAGGTTTCACTTGTACTTTGAACCTTGATAAACCAGAACCCTGTCAAAACCGACACTATAATCTGGTCGTTCCAAGCATGGTCGGTATACACAGGTTTCACTTGTACTTTGAACCTTGATAAACCAGAACCCTGTCAAAACCGACACTATAATCTGGTCCCAAGCATGGTCGGTATACACAGGTTTCACTTGTACTTTGAACCTTGATAAACCAGAACCCTGTCAAAATCGACACTATAATCTGGTCCTTCCAAGCATGGTCATACACACAGGTTTCACTTGTACTTTGAACCTTGATAAACCAGAACCCTGTCAAACCGACACTATAATCTGGTCCCAAGCATGGTCATACACACAGGTTTCACTTGTACTTTGAACCTTGATAAACCAGAACCCTGTCAAACCGACACTATAATCTGGTCGTTCCAAGCATGGTCATACACACAGGTTTCACTTGTACTTTGAACCTTGATACACCAGAACCCTGTCAAAACCGACACTATAATCTGGTCCCAAGCATGGTCGGTATATACAGGTTTCATTTGTACTTTGAACCTTGATAAACCAGAACCCTGTCAAAACCGACACTATAATCTGGTCCCAAGCATGGTCGGTATACACAGGTTTCACTTGTACTTTGAACCTTGATAAACCAGAACCCTGTCAAAATCGACACTATAATCTGGTCGTTCCAAGCATGGTCATACACACAGGTTTCACTTGTACTTTGAACCTTGATAAACCAGAACCCTGTCAAACCGACACTATAATCTGGTCCCAAGCATGGTCATACACACAGGTTTCACTTGTACTTTGAACCTTGATAAACCAGAACCCTGTCAAAACCGACACTATAATCTGGTCGTTCCAAGCATGATCATACACACAGGTTTCACTTGTACTTTGAACCTTGATAAACCAGAACCCTGTCAAAACCGACACTATAATCTGGTCCCAAGCATGGTCATACACACAGGTTTCACTTGTACTTTGAACCTTGATAAACCAGAACCCTGTCAAAACCGACACTATAATCTGGTCGTTCCAAGCATGGTCATACACACAGGTTTCACTTGTACTTTGAACCTTGATAAACCAGAACCCTGTCAAACCGACACTATAATCTGGTCGTTCCAAGCATGGTCATACACACCGGTTTCATTTTTACTTTGAACCTTGATAAACCAGAACCCTGTCAAAACCGACACTATAATCTGGTCGTTCCAAGCATGGTCATACACACCGGTTTCATTTTTACTTTGAACCTTGATAAACGAGAACCCTGTCAAAACCGACACTATAATCTGGTCGTTCCAAGCATGGTCATACACACAGGTTTCACTTGTACTTTGAACCTTGATAAACCAGAACCCTGTCAAAACCGACACTATAATCTGGTCTCAAGCATGGTCGGTATACACAGGTTCATTTGTACTTTGAACCTTGATAAACCAGAACCCTGTCAAACCGACACTATAATCTGGTCGTTCCAAGCATGGTCATACACACAGGTTTCACTTGTACTTTGAACCTTGATAAACCAGAACCCTGTCAAAACCGACACTATAATCTGGTCTCAAGCATGGTCATACACACAGGTTTCACTTGTACTTTGAACCTTGATAAACCAGAACCCTGTCAAAACCGACACTATAATCTGGTCGTTCCAAGCATGGTCATACACACCGGTTTCATTTTTACTTTGAACCTTGATAAACCAGAACCCTGTCAAAACCGACACTATAATCTGGTCGTTCCAAGCATGGTCATACACACAGGTTTCACTTGTACTTTGAACCTTGATAAACCAGAACCCTGTCAAAACCGACACTATAATCTGGTCCCAAGCATGGTCAAAATACACTTGAACCTTGATAATCCAGAACCCTGTCAAGACAGACACTATAATCTGGTCCCAAGCATGGTCATACACACAGGTTTCACTTGTACTTTGAACCTTGATAAACCAGAACCCTGTCAAACCGACACTATAATCTGGTCCCAAGCATGGTCATATACACAGGTTTCACTTGTACTTTGAACCTTGATAAACCAGAACCCTGTCAAACCGACACTATAATCTGGTCGTTCCAAGCATGGTCATACACACAGGTTTCACTTGTACTTTGAACCTTGATAAACCAGAACCCTGTCAAAACCGACACTATAATCTGGTCCCAAGCATGGTCATACACACAGGTTTCACTTGTACTTTGAACCTTGATAAACCAGAACCCTGTCAAAACCGACACTATAATCTGGTCTCAAGCATGGTTGGTATACACAGGTTCATTTGTACTTTGAACCTTGATAAACCAGAACCCTGTCAAACCGACACTATAATCTGGTCGTTCCAAGCATGGTCATACACACAGGTTTCACTTGTACTTTGAACCTTGATAAACCAGAACCCTGTCAAAACCGACACTATAATCTGGTCCCAAGCATGGTCGGTATACACAGGTTTCACTTGTACTTTGAACCTTGATAAACCAGAACCCTGTCAAACTCTACACTATAATCTGGTCCCAAGCATGGTCATACACACAGGTTTCACTTGTACTTTGAACCTTGATAAACCAGAACCCTGTCAAAACCGACACTATAATCTGGTCCCAAGCATGGTCATACACACAGGTTTCACTTGTACTTTGAACCTTGATAAACCATAACCCTGTCAAACCGACACTATAATCTGGTCTCAAGCATGGTCGGTATACACAGGTTTCACTTGTACTTTGAACCTTGATAAACCAGAACCCTGTCAAAACCGACACTATAATCTGGTCCCAAGCATGGTCGGTATACACAGGTTTCACTTGTACTTTGAACCTTGATAAACCAGAACCCTGTCAAAACCGACACTATAATCTGGTCCCAAGCATGGTCATACACACAGGTTTCACTTGTACTTTGAACCTTGATAAACCATAACCCTGTCAAACCGACACTATAATCTGGTCGTTCCAAGCATGGTCATACACACAGGTTTCACTTGTACTTTGAACCTTGATAAACCATAACCCTGTCAAACCGACACTATAATCTGGTCTCAAGCATGGTCATACACACAGGTTTCACTTGTACTTTGAACCTTGATAAACCAGAACCCTGTCAAAACCGACACTATAATCTGGTCCCAAGCATGGTCATACACACAGGTTTCACTTGTACTTTGAACCTTGATAAACCAGAACCCTGTCAAAACCGACACTATAATTTGGTCCCAAGCATGGTCATACACACAGGTTTCACTTGTACTTTGAACCTTGATAAACCAGAACCCTGTAAAAACGACCCTATGATCTGATCCCGAACATGGTCGGTATACACGGGTTTCATTGTATTATTTATTGTACACCTTTGTGGTTTTCCCCACTGCAGTGTATATGATCACAAGTCTCTCACAGTAACGCTGCAAATTACTGGAATTGGACATTGAATAAATTATATAAAAAAAATAATAAAAAATTTCCAAAGAGATACCTCTCAATCTAACTGGTAGATTCACATTACGAGTACATTAATGGATTTGCAAAAATGTAATATTTATGAAATCTCATGAAATGGGAAAGGCAGTTATACTAAATCCGTGCTACAGGTAAATGCAAATATGATACCGGTATCTTAAATGGAATAAACTTAAACAGATAGAAATACATAGTGAATGAACCTCTACACTCAACCTTGATTGGTGGACCAGGTTGACAGTGGTGTAACTTTTTCAGGTGGTTGCCATCAGGGCAAGCTGAAAGTTCGAACTGGTTGCCCTGAATCAGATTCATTTGCCCTGAAATGGTGACTACAGCCGCTAGAAAACATTATAACGTGGCAATATTTTTTTATTCTAGTATCTACAAATCCTCTTTCCCACTTTGCTCTGTCATAAGCTTCATATCTTAAAGGCATATATTATTGATGGGGATAGGTTTTTGGTTCAGATGCATAATTACAAAGATATTCCATCCACCATGAGTTCATGGTAAAAGATTGGACATTGCAATAATTAGATTGGAACTAAATCCACTAAAGTGCAAATTCAATTTCACTTGTCCCCTAGCTGCTAGCAGATTTTGGTTGCCCCGGGGAAGCGGGCAAGTGTTAAGTCACACTTAACCATTTGACCATGCTAGTATCATGGCCAGATATGGTTAAATAAATTTTTTTTTTACCATTGTTAGTGACTAAGTTTTTGGCCATTTGCACTGTGATTCAACACTGTCCCTGGATCTTTGACATCGATGGTCAGTTCTGACCATGCTTCACTGTGGACCACATTTCAAAAGCTGTCAAACTGAGTCACTATTACATCATACTGTTAGGTCACTACAGCTTGCAAGTTGTTAAACGGTATAATTTGACAAAGGCCTTCAGGATGTTACCATGGTTACCTAGGAAGCGCTTGGTTCAGGCGATGGCTTCTTTCGATCGCGCAAAAAAATGGAATGTATCGGACCATGTGTTGTCCCCTGAAATATGACCCGCAGTCCAGATGGGAGTACAAGCTTCGTTTTAACGGCACTGCCGAGAAGTTGGAGATAATTCTTACTCTTCATGATTGCCTTGTTGAACGAGTAGATGGTCACCTCTAAACGATACCATCGGTCAGCCATAAGGTCCACTGGTGCCGGCAGATCTACTGTGATATAATCGGTTTCGTCAGAGGTGAATGGAAAGCAGAACTTGTTAACCAGGATATCCTTGGCCAACAGACGATCAAGGAATTCCTCCTCGGAGTCCGAATCAGACCCGCTGTAACACAGATCCTGGATCTCCATGGCACTTAGATGACTGTTTGCAAAATATTCGTCCCCGCATTCTGTCCGGATTATAATATTCAAGAGACCCAGACTGACGAGGCGTGATTGCTGGTTC
This sequence comes from Hanleya hanleyi, assembly GCA_036873755.1. NCBI lineage: Eukaryota > Metazoa > Mollusca > Polyplacophora > Lepidopleurida > Hanleyidae > Hanleya > Hanleya hanleyi. Next base: position 41,912 of record JAVTVY010017131.1, on the reverse strand, counting down.
ACTTTGAATTTTATTGTTTCCGTTCGCCAACCCTTGGAGTTGGACAAGTTGTTCCGCTTCAAGCCTTCGTGCATTCTGGGTATCATAAGGCTGGTCAGGTTCCGCTTGGTGCAATTCACAAAATCCAACTTCCCGTGAGGTTCAGTTGTGTGGTAGCGGAAAATTTCAATAACTTCTTCATTTGTCAGTATTCCTTCCCTGGAAACGATGTTGGAAAATATTTTCAAGGGAATATATGGAATGCGTAGGTGATAGAAGGCTGGGCCGAGAGCAGTGCGCTTGTTTTGACCAGTAGACTGTATCTCTTGACGGGCGCACTCTGCTTCTGCCCAGAGTACTGCGGCCTGATATACCTCATATTCATCGGCACACAAGTTGTTGCTTTGCAAAATACTCTCCATGGATAAAACACTCAATAACCTGAAGCCATCCGTTTTGAAAACTTCAGCGGCATTGTCATCAATAAATTTCTGACATTGAGTTTGCAGCCTTTTCATGTCATAGAGAGAAGCCTGGTCTAAGATAGCACAAACGTTGTCATTGTTGACAGAGGTCTCCAGAGTTTCAGCACAGATGTCACAAAGAAGAGGAATGCGGTAGCGGTGGGCAGCCTGCATGGTTTCTATGAGGTTGGATGTGTTCAGTTCCGACTTGTCTGTGTATATGAATCTACAAAGATGAAAATTCAGTCAATAAATTTAAATGGCTCAATTATGGTGTTTTCCTTTATCTGTTTTTTGTTGTTTTTCAATTTGTCTATTATATAAGCAGTTGATACATGTAGTTTAACTGGCACAGATCACTATTGGTCCATTAGCAATTTAGTGGGTAACTTAGTGATCCACTAGCAATTTGTTGTTCAGCTGTTACAAATAAAATGGCCCAGTGTCAATCTGTCACAATTAGTCAACTTGCAATCAGGTGATTTATTTGGTGCAAGTGACTCGATCAGTACCAATTTGTTGTCTTAGTAATTTGCTACATAATATAGTCAAAGCAGGAGATGAAAATCCTTTTCATATATCGCGTTTACGCCATTTGTAAAAGTTACATGTACATAGAAAGAGTGGGTGGGTGGTGGTTGGAGGGGCTTCATATGTCTTCAAAGTATTAAGCTTTGGTTAGGAGAACCTGAAAAATTATATCCAACTCGTACGTTCTCAAAAATTTGAGTTTGATTATGTTACTATGGCCATATATGACCATGAATATACAGTAGGAGGATTTCTGTCATTGGCACAATGGAAAAACAACTTTAGGCATACCTTCTCTAAAACTTATGTCAGCCAAATGGCCCTTTATGGTGAATAGACAGGAGCAGGGTTTCTGTCACCAGTACAATGAACGGGCAGAATGGAAATGCAGGCCTATGGTCTTCAAGGTGATTCTCCGGCCAATTTAAATATTTCATGGAACACCCTACATGTAGCTTTTGTCAAACTTCACTTTGGTGACGGCACTATGGCCAGATAATATACATACATGAACATACATTGTAGAACAGGATGATTTCTACCACTGGCAGATTGAACCGGCACAAAGCAAATAGACATATCTTTGCAAAACTTCAGTCTGGCGATGTCACAATGGTCATGCATGACCAAAAAACAGGAGCAGGGTTTCTGTCACCGGCAGATTGAACCGGCACAATGGAAATATAGGCCCAGGGAAAGGGTCTTAAAAGTGTTGGTTATGTCAGTTTAAAAATATGTCATCAAACTCATATACCTTCTCTCAAACTTCACTTTGGTGATGATACAATGATTTATATCAGCAGAATGAACATTTCTCATTATATTACGACTATGTACAAAGTGGAAGATTTCTGTGACCGGTACGTTGAAGCAGCACAATGGCAATATAGGGCTACACTTTTATAAACAACACACAATAGTATATTCTGCATAATGCAGGTAACTTTTTCTAATGCTGTTGCTTAGATGTATGCCCCCCCCCCCATCCAGTCTGCAGACTATAAACATGACAATTCAAATCTTAAAGGAAAGGTTCGGTTTTGGTAAAGCTATATTTCAACTGAAAGAGCTAGTCAAATGGTATTCAACTGTATTTTTTAAAATTTTTGGAACTTTTTTTAACACAGAAATAGTTAACCAAACGCTGTGATACCGTCAAATTTACCAAACTCCAGGAAAGCGCCATGGTATTGTCACGTGACCTATTTTAGCCAATAGGAGTAAAACTATGTAAAACAGACGTAAGCGGAAAGCAGAACATATGGCGGAAGCATGGAGCTGCGTGTGTTAAGGTGCAAGTTTGACGGTGTAAAAGTTGGCAAGAATTACTTCAAATACTAAATAGCTCATACCATTTTCATTTCTAGTTGCCACAGCGCGACTTTGTTCGCTCTCCCAACAGCGAAGACACTCGATCTCTCCCATAAGCCGTCGATGAGAGCAGCGTGTGCACCGACACCATACATGTACTACATTTTCCACGCGGGCTTCTGTCTTCATTTCGTGGCTTGTCTCGCTTTAGAGCTGCTATCATCCCCGCAGCTCTGATCTCCGTATCTGAGCGTTTCGGCTCGAATTGGTAGCCCTGAAGACCAAACACAGCTTTCTCGTCGCTTTCACCGCTGGAATCGGAACTGCCGCTCGTCGACATGATTTCACTTAACTTCGACTGAAGACTCTGTGTGCCGTATATTACCCGAACAGACAGAGGAGTTCCATGCCTTTTCCCTACGTCATATCTGCCTTCTGGATACAGAACCGAGTTCGCGGTTTTAAAATGATTAGTACTCCTTCAAAAAAAATTTTTAAAATGAGAAAATATATCTTTTGGGTTTAATTTGGTGAGTTGTATTAATATGTATCAAAGGCAACCAAACCCGAACTTTTCCTTTAAGTGTTAGAGTGAGGTACATGTGCTTGAGCAAATATATATTCAACTGTCAAACTGGGGTTATGACTTAGGGTTAGATATGCTCCTCTTCTATCGGGTACATTTCAGCTATTAAAATTATATACAGCTATAAAATTATATTCCTTTCCAAAATGTTTAGTAGCTAAGTTTTAAAGAGGGTTAGGGAGGAATGTTCGGGTAGTCCATTCAAAGCAGGCTTTAGGGAGGAATTTTTGTGTAGTCCAGTGTCAGAGCAGGGTTAGGGAGGAATGGATGTGTAGTCCAGTATCAAGGCGGAATTAGGGAGGATGGTATGTCTAGTCAAGTGTCAAAGCGGGGTTTGGGAGGAATGTTTGTGTAGTCCAGTTTCAAAGTGGGGTTAGAGAGGAATGCACGTCTAGTCCAATGTCAGAGCGGGGCTAGGGAGGAATGTATGTGTAGTCCAGTATCAAAGCAGGGTTAGGGAGGAATGCATGTTGGAGTGTTAAAATGGGGTTGGGGGGGGAGGTACATGTGCTTGACCATCAGAGCGGACATCAGATATGTATATTCAACTGTCAAACTAGGGTTATGACTTGGGGGTTAGGTATCCTCTACTATCTGGTTAAAGTACATTTCAGCTATCAAAATTATATACTAACTAATGAGATTTTTCTTCCCAAAATGTTAAGTAGCTAAGTTTCAAAGCGGGTTAGGAAGGAACATATGTGTAGTCCAGTGTCACAGCAGGGTTAAGGAGGAATGTTTGTGTAGTACAATATTAAAGCGGGGTTAGAGAGGAATGTTTGACAGGAATGTATATGTTGTTCAGTATCAAAGCGGGGTTAGGAAGGAATGGATGTTGGAGTGTTAAAGTGGGGTCCGATACATGTGGTTAAGCATCAAAGCACCGGTACAACATGTACATGTGGTTGAGTGTGGAGGCAAGGTTGGAGAGTGAGGTATATCTGTTTGAGTGTCAACATCAGTTTAGAGAGTGAGGTACATGTGCTTGAGCATCAAAGTGGAGTTGGGGATTGAGGTACCGGTAGATGTGCGAGTTTCAAGGCAAGGTAGGGGAGTGAGGTACATCTGTTCGAGTGTCAAAGGTGGGATTAGGGAGCACATGTACTTGTCGTCAAAGTAAAATCGTGGTTAACATACTTGGGCTTACTGAATTCTTATCAGGCTCCTGTTTATGGGCTTCACTATTAAATCAGGGGAAGGGACAAAGGTTTGTGTGTTCTCATGTCAAAGCTGGGTTAAGGAAAGAAAGCATATGCACTTAATGGTCAAAACTAGGTTAGGAAGAATGTACGCTTGATGCTGTGTCAAAACCAATCTTGAACTGTCCATTGTGCCATTTCATTCTGTTGTACAGAAAAAAAGTAATATTTGTGATGAGAAATTAAACAATAAACTGTAACAATTGGGTTCATTGTGATGCAGCAAAGTGCCGCTCTGAAAACAGTCTCCACTGTGACGTTGGAAACTGCCGCTTGGAAGAAACACAATGTATACAATTTGTCCATTGTGCCATTGCATTCTGCCTTATGGAGAAAAAGTAATTATATTAGTGGTGAGAACTTAAGGCCTTAATATGACTGGGTTTCATTGTAATGTCTCAAAGTGTCGCTCTGAAGAAAGACGGTCTACATGTACATTGTGACGTTGCATACTGTCGCTTTCGAGAAAGGCAATATTAAACTGTCCATTCTGGCATTGCATTCTGCTGTACGATAAATACAAGTAATATTTGTGATGAGCAACTTAACCATAAACACAATCAGCTTCAATGTGATGCTGCAAACTGCCATTCTGAAGACAACAAGTGAGAAATGACTACATTGTAGTCAAAACCTGCGGCAGTGGCAATAATACAGTGAAAGACATATCAGCGGAGGTAGTGGTAATTGTAGAAAAAAGCGCCATCTGCAAGTGTTTTCATGCCAAGGGAAGAAATTTTCAACTTCTAACCCACAATTGTAGGAATTGACTAATAGGTTTGATACCATATATATATATTCACTTTCCCCGTTCAAATTCCGACGATTTTGACTGGTCCGTGCCGTCTATACTGAATTGACAGACGAGGTCACAATGATCGCTTTGGCAATGTCTTGGTACAAGTATCGTGTATTCCAAGTTTCAAAACATTCGGTTCAGCCGTTGAATTTTGCAAATGAAAAAGGCTTTCAAATATTTGGAAATCCAAACAAATTTCATGGATTCAGTCATAGCGCGAACGTCTACGCTCTTCAGTCCCCCTTCTCGCTTTAATAAAAAAATACTTTGCCGAGGAAAATGAAAAATTTATATTTCCTTCAAAGTTAATTTTCAATGAATTTATTATCAGGTCTATCACTTTGATCTGTGAAACTATGGAATGGGGTTGAAGGCTTTATCGAACTGTTCAAGAGGCATAATGACATTTTTCACGATTCAAATTGACGCCTGTGACAGTCTTGATATTCGATTAGAATAATAAATTAAGTTTCTGCATTTATGTGGGTTATCATCTGCAAACTAAATACGGTACCTTGACACTCTTTTCCACGCAGCAGCAAGCCAATAGCAATACATGGTTTGCTCCTTCTATACAAATGATTACCTATTTTATCCTTAGGAGATATCACCTCATCCGACATGTTTGGTCAAGCCTTTTCGAAGGTTGATAATTTTATTAAATTTTTTTTTTAAATCAAATCTGCAAATAAGAAAAATTTCTTGTCAGTATCTATGGATATCTCCCTATAATCAATTCGCGAATATGTTTGCCATTAAGTCATCCGGACGGTGATCTAAGTGCGAAATTTCAGGGTTAGTTCACTAAACAAGGTCTGTGTGTATAAGAGAATCATGTCGAATTCTCGTTATTATCTTTTGGTACATCAAATTATTGCATTCGCGAAAACGACTTCCAAGTCAATATGAAAGGGTATCTAAGTATCAAAATAAATTAAAAAAACTCTCAAGGAAATCAAGGTCCTAGCTTTTGACAACGAGGTCAAATAGATCACTTTTATGGTCAGTATCTGCTAATATATGACGTAATTTCATTCGTAAAACTGATTGACAAAGTAACGTAAATTGTGAAGTGTAGAACCAGTAAGTTCTAGCAGAAATGGGCTCTGACTTGAGAGAATGATGTCAAATGCAACATGTTTCTGCCCATTGTCTGCTGATACACATAAATATTGATTTTACGGAAGTGATTAATGCAATTCTAAAGGGATTATGAGTGCGGAAGAGGACGAGTACATCAATGTCAGCGAAGCAAAGCCCTGGCTTGCGAGAATGAGGATAGAGGGACTGTGTTCCGAAAGAGGATCATTCGAAATAGCTATGTGCCAAATTTCATGCTTGTAACCGAAAGTACACAATATAACTGCACAACTATGATGTATTGTTCGCGCATAGGGTTGTCTGACTCATTAAATACTACATAGTCATTTATGTATTATAAAATCATTTGCGCATAAAGCCAGTTTTGAGTATTATCAATGAGTCAATATGAAAGGGTATCTAAGTATCAAAATAAATTTAAAAAACTCTCAAGGAAATCAAGGTCCTAGCTTTTGACAACGAGGTCAAATAGATCGCTTTTATGGTCAGTATCTGCTAATATATGACGTAATTTCATTCATAAAACTGATTGACAAAGTAACGTAAATTGTGAAATGTAGAACCAGTAAGTTCTAGCAGAAATGGGCTCTGACTTGAGAGAATGATGTCAAATGCAACATGTTTCTGCCCATTGTCTGCTGATACACATAAGTATTGATTTTACGGAAGTGATTAATGCAATTCTAAAGGGATTACGAGTGCGGAAGAGGACGAGAACATCAATATCAGCGAAGCAAAGCCCTGGCTTGCGAGAATGAGGATAGAGGGACTGTGTTCCGAAAGAGGATCATTCGAAATAGCTATGTGCCAAATTTCATGCTTGTAACAGAAAGTACACAATATAACTGCACAACTATGATGTATTGTTCGCGCATAGGGTTGTCTGACTCATTAAATACTCCATTGTCATTTATGTATTATAAAATCATTTGCGCAAGAAACCAGTTTTGAGTATTATCAATGAGTCGGTATAGCTAAGACATTAAGTGCAAGTCCAGGGATTGGAGGGTCATTGTTTCGATTCCCACAGAGGGTTAAGTTATTCTTCCTTTTAAAACATATTTCCATATATGCGAATTGCTTGGGGGTAAAGTTAAACATCTTTATTCGGTGAAAGTTGCGGAGTTGTTCCGCTTACTTCTGAAACGTAATTGTTGCGTTTGTTTTTATGATGCATGATCTATAATTTGATACCAAGTATTATTCAATGTTAATCATAATGATAATGCGTTACTTGTTATGCTTCTTCACCAATTTGTGTTTTATCTAGATTGGGTAGATAAAATGATTACTTGAAGTAGTGAACTTATTTTTCTACTTTCTAAGACAGTCGCCTGTGACTGTATGCAAATTAGCTGAACCACTGACAAGGTTGCGGCTCATCTTCCTTGGTATATAAGAAATCCAAGGATCTTAAATTGTATATACATGTGCATCCTGTTCAATGAAAATGGTAATATCTGAAGACAGTGACTGATGTGACGACCGACAGCTTTTAAGCGACTGACGTAAGACAATTGAAGTCTGAACGGAAATCAACGAAGCAATAATTAATTCCACCGAATATAGTTGCAAATGAATTCAAACGTGCCTGAAGACAGTGTTGTCATGTGAGGTTGAAAAGGAAAGTGTGGCAGAGATCACACTCTCTTAGCGCATGCGTATTTCAAAAAGTCACAAGAACAAGAAGAACAACAACAACAACGCGAGCCTCCCGTAGACCTGCGTGCCGCAGGTAAAAACAGTTTGATTGTGATGTTGGAAATCAATGTTTGGAAGACAGACTATATTAAATTGTCCATTGAGCCACTGCATTCTGCCACTCATGAGAAAGACCGGTCCTCTTTGTGCCATTAGGCCATCCTTAAAAATAAGTTTGTTGCGCGTAACCCGACCGACTGTCCAAAAATCCGCCGACTGGAAACTTTTTTCGCCGATTTTCCGACCGGTCATCTTTTTATTTTAGTTTGCTATGTCAGAATTATCTCCCCTATCTCCTCGCTCGCGTAAACGTATGTAAAACGTTCGCCTAGCAAAAGCAAGCAGGATTTCACTCTCCAGTAGTCGCGATGTGAGCTTATGTCGCACGTTTTGAAGGCATATCCTCCATGGCCCAGTCCGTAGGGGAATGCAGTTTTCGTCGACCACGTGTATATGGCGGGAAGTTCCCCCTTCTGTTTTGTGTTTGGGTTTGGACGAGAGGACAATAAACACATCGAGAGGCAACAGCAACACAGGATGGGAAAAATATTTCAAAACGGTTGGTTATTAAAACCTGCCATAAAGAGCTCTGTCGCGAATCGACTTTGAACGTAGACATGTTTAGGACTGTCACCATGCACCACGTGGGTCCGTACACCGACAGAGACTGACGATGTTACAACAACAACAACGATGTTTGGATTTCTACTTTTATCCGAGAAGACTTCAGTGTGCCTAAATGCAGAAAATCTATACTGCTTTGTTGTTTAACGGAAACTTTATAACCCTCTATGTCGATGAAGCCATGGATATAGTGTAGGTGGCTTCAGCGGTCTTGACAAATTAGATGGTGCCGTCAGCTTAATTTTGACGTTCCGATGTCGGCATCAAATACGCTTGTCAGAATTCCACCTCGGACTAAATTCCACGAAAAGACACAGGTTAGAAACTTAGTATTTGCCTCATTGTTGGGGATCAGATAATCGACTGATGAAACGGAATTCGACTGATGAAAACGGAAACTCGGTCGGTTATTTGTTGATAGCTCGCTTAATACTGGTTCGATTCTGACAATCTAAACTTTCCGGAGTAGCTGAAGAGATTCTCTTTTCAAATATATATAGGTTGTAAATTAAATTACGATGTATTTCTAATCTGAATAAAGGAAGTACCTAAGTATTCAATAAAAGCACACCATAAATTTGCGACGAGGAAGGGCAGTAATGATGTTAATGATTAATTTGAGGTAATTTTCTCAACTCCAAATGGTATAATGAACAACCTTCTGTATAACACTGAGAGGATTTTTTTCTTTCCTGTCACAATTTTGGCAAAAGTTTGTCTGGTAGTGGTATATTTTTTTTTTTTTGACCAGCTAGTCACTAGTCATTGTCAAGTCATTGTCAAGAATGTGTTCAAGGATGTCGATGTCTTCTAAGAAATAAAACAGGTACACAAGCCTGAATTTAAGAATATCTTGCTTTATACCTTGAAGATAACTAGTTTTCTATACTGAAATAATTTTGCTGCCAGACAAAAAGAATATTTCAAATGACCTGCTTAGTATCTGAACTAAATCACACTAACCTCTTCCAGCCTCCCCAAAAGGAAAACCTGATCTAAAAAAAAAAAAAAAAAATTACCTACCTACCGACCCAACTTCCTGAGGTAGGGTCGGGTTACAGCCAACAAACATATTTTTAAGGATGGCCTTATATACTGATGCTTTCAATATTATAAAAGTGTTAAGTGGATCTTATTCTTAAATTTTCCATTGTGTCGTACGAAAAATAAGTATGGTAATAGTTGTGATCAGAAATTAAACCGTAACCACACTGGGTTCATTATGACATTGCAAAGTGATGCTCTGAAGAAAGACAGTTTTCATTGCGACATTTAAAATTACCGCTTGGATGAAAGATATTAAATTGACTATTGTGCCATTGCATACTGCCATACAATAAGTATGAAAAATAAGTATAGTGATATTTGTGATGAGAAATTATACCGGAAACACATTTGGGTTCATTGTGATGGTGCAAAGTGATGCTCTGAAGAAAGACGGCTTTCAGTGTGATGTTCGAAACGACCGCTTGGAAGAAAGATGATATTAAATTGTGCCATTGCATTCTGCCGTACGAAATATAAATAATATTTGTGATGAGAAATTAAACCGTAAACAAGATTGGATTCATTGTGACGCTGCAATGTGACGCTCTGAAGAAAGACTGTTTTCATTTTGACTTTCGAAAATCGACTTTCGAAAATGCCATTTGAAAGATGATATTAAATTGTCCATTGTTTCCTTGCATTCTGCCGTACATAGAAAACCAAAAGTCCTTTATATCTTTAAGTCTCATTCTGATGGTGGAAAGTGCCGCTCTGGAGAAATATGTTATGGAATTGTTCATTGTCTCAATGCATTCTGCCGTAGAGAGAATAAAGTATGTGATTACAAATTTTAATCTTCAATGGATTGGATTGCCCATTGTAAATTGCTGATTTATTCAGACAACACCTTGCGAATTAAATTCTGGCTTGTATCATGCTGCTGCTGGGAATAAAGTATTATTTCGGATGACAAGCCCTTAACATGATTCAGGAAGAAATGCCTTTCTCGTGCTTTCTTACATGAAGTATCGACCCCCAGTTTTAAGCTATATCCCTTCAGGAAATTAAAACACATCACCAGATAGACCTGTTCATTTAGAAAGTTCACTCAGTGGTCATAAGAATTCAATGATGAAATTGTTCAAATGGTCGACAATTTTTGTTTTAAATTGTGTTAATATTTTACCTTAGCAAATCTTTGAAAGCAGTGGAGGATATATCCCCAATTTCCACGTCGGCTTCCTTTGATGCCCAGGAACCATAGAACATGGCTTCAAAGACTGGACTGCGGAGAGCAAGGATGAACTTGTGGGCTGGAATGCTGACTCGGGGCTCTTCGAGGGGGAATACAAAGTTAACATCAGATAGATGGGTAGTCAGCAAGAGTTGGCTGGAACATTCTAACAATGACTTGTTTAACTGCCAATCATCGGGTACCGCTGGGCTAAATTCGCTCATTTTCGTTACCTACAAACATAAGACGTAAAAAATTGTAGGCTCTTCATATTAACTTGATCGACATGTTCCACAAACATTATATAATACATGTCATATCAAGAAAAGATGTGAATAATGATACATGTAGAACTGGGATATCTGATGTCAATCATTTTGGTGATGTTCATAATTATGACAGTGATAAAACCACCAATCCTTTTGGTTAAGTTCACAATTAGGACAGTGATAACACCATCAATTTAGTGGATAAACTTCAAATGAGTCCTTCTAATAAATGTGATAACCACTACCACATAAAGTAAAGATGAAGTACGGTAATGGATGATCTGCATGATTTTGTATCATCCTGTCAACTTCTGGTTTAATTTGATCACTACCCGATGCAATGAAGAGTGTTCAGGCGACGTTCAGGAGAAATCCCCTTTTTGAAAACAAGTAAATTTTTCATACAAATGCACTTTTCAGAAGAAAGTGATCCTGTTCCCATCTTTCTCGTTAGCCATGCAGCGAACCTCCTCAAAGTGAACTACCCCTCAAGATATCTTGGCAATGTACTGGAGTTCCATTGGAACGCATTGGAGCTGCATTTTTTGCATCCGGGTAGGCCTACTTGGTGACATGGCTAGGTTTTCAGATTCTAAAAGGACAAACTGTTGGGAAAGTCAACAGTTTGACTGTAAATTACATGTACATCCTCAAGTTTTATTCCATTAAAATAATGACTCTATGTAAAACCTTAGTCAGCCTATGCTTTTAGCTTCATTTCTCATGAACACAACCATTTGTGACAGAAACACAACGAAGCCCTGTCAAATGAACACAAATTTGTAACAGATTAGTGCAGTAATTTATTCCTATCTGTCAAGTGTCATTGCTGACAGAGGGCCAGCAAGGGCCGTTCTCACACTGGTATACGGGAAATAAAATATGGATAATTAAATTTTCACAAGGATGCAGAATAAATGCTCTCCCATAGTGGCATTAGTGCTCTGACGGGCCTGCGATAGTGAAACCAGAAATGTGTGACGGAAACTAGGGCCTCCATCATGCCGTACATAAGGCCACAGTTCAGTTTCTCTCTAGTGACCAAGTCCTTTGTTAAATATTCATTAACGATTCCCTCTCTGATTCAACTACTTCATAACAAAGGGAATGCCTCAGTTTCTGTGTTACCTTCATTTACAATAATTTGACGAGATAAACAAAGTAAATTAAATAAAGAGTTCTCACCTTCACCTCCTGCCCATTTTTGCGAGGAGACAACTCAGTAAACATTTAACTCCTGGTATCAGTTGTCTCCCTTGCCTCGTTGTAGTACTCCAGGCTGAAAAAGGTCAAGTGCAGATCATCGAAAATACAGCTAACAGAGACCATCAAATAATTAATGCAAGCAAAAGTGCTACGTTAACCCTTCACCAGATATCGTCACTACCTCCCCCAGACCTAGATATCAACGGAAACGAAATCCTGGATTTTCCAGAAATAAAACACCTCGGCATCAAGCGCCAGAGAAACCAAACTGAAGTAATCAACGAAAGGATTGTCACGGGCCGTAGTACTACGTACAGCCTGATGGGAGCTGGACTACACGGGTTAAACGGTGTGAACCCCATCATCGGCATACACATCTGGAACACCTACGTCCTACCAAGAATGACTCATAACCTCGAAGCAATCTCCTTAAACAAAGCAGACCTCCGGAAGCTCGAAAACTTCCAGAAGCAAAAAATTAAGCAAATTCAGAATTTACCTACCAGATGTGCAGATGCAACTGCTACCCTCCTCGTTGGGGCCGAGAAGGTCGAAGCATCCATTCACAAAAGAATGATCTCCCTTTTTCTGTCTATTTGCCATGATCCAGCAAGTAGGGAATACAGCCTCGCTCGTCGACAGATAGCACTAAGGTCCATCAACGACAACAGTTGGTTCTCTACAATCCGATCCATTCTCGCCAAATATAATCTCCCACCTGCAGTCGAACTTCTTCTCAATCCGCCACCTAGAGACTCATTCAAGCGCAAGGCCAAGATCATCATCAACAAATTCTGGACTGATTGGCTCCGGGATGAATCTGCCAAGAAAAGTTCGCTCAAGTTCTTGAACACTGCGGCTTGTGCAGTAAAAAACCCGCATCATGTTTGGGCATCAGCTAATTCCTGTCCCCGTGATATCCAGAGAGCAGCCATAAAAGGCAAAACTCCTCACTGGCTGCTATCCACTACAAGAAAACCGTGCAAGATTTAATCAATTCTCCGTTGACCCAACATGCCTCCTTTGTTTAGATGCTACGGAGGACCGCACTCACTTCATCTGCTCTTGCATTAAACTGCAGCACATCCGCGAGCACCGGGTCGAAAATATGCTCACCCTTCTGAAAAATGCAGGACATGATCGTTTAGCTACAGAAGCTCGTTCCAACCCGATAAAACTGACACAAATTGTGCTAGACTTCAGCATGCTGATTCCTCAGAGTGTACTAAAACATTCCACGAACCTACTGCAACAGATAGAAAACCACTCCCGGACACTGTGCTATGCCCTCCACATTGAAAGAGCCTCCCTAATCCTGGCATTGAATTAAACAGAAACCGAGAGAGAGAGTTAGTCGCGTGTACATACATGTAGTTGTAGTATATATATAGTCAACAGTTGTGAATTCGTGTGAATAGACTGCCTAATTCATTATTCCAAGATATGTATACCGTTACCTCTTACAGAGGGTGCTCCTAGATGAAAAGGAGGGATTTCCGGAACAACAACAACAACAACTCCCGGTCACACACTGGTGTGATTGTGTAACTTCTCTCACATGTCAATCGATTCCAATGAACTCTAAATGATTCCCTGTGTGATTTCTCTGTGAATGTTTGCTCCAAATGGGGCGCATTAATTTGCAATAAATATTCTGATTCTGATTCTAGCCCGAAAACATCGGCTAACTTCAACCTGTAACCATTTCGGTCATCTATACGCGGTAAGACGGCGAAGTGTACGCAAATGCGGCTAACTTCTAGCCCGCGAGACAAGAGTTTTGGGGGTGTGGGCGGTGGTATTAGGGTGAAGTGTCGAAATATGTGGTCTCTATATATAACCCCATGCTTTATATAGAATATGCTGATGTATTTTGCCGTTTATTTCTCGATTCACCCAAAGTCCGTTTCACACCTTGATGTGGATTTATAATATGAAATATAGGCAAAGCCTAGAAACGAACGAAGTATACTTCTTTTGTTCGCTTCTGACTTTGCCTTTTTCGTATCATTTGTTTTGGGGTTTTTCGCAAACCATATAGGTCTATATAGTCACTGTTATATTACGGAAGCTTAGAAGGGACATTGGAAATTATATACGGTACATAGGCGCAGCCTGGTTCGAGTTCTTTTCATTTTCCTGGTCGTTTGTGGCTTGATGATTTCTGATGAAATACTGGCAACCCAAAAGTTTCCGAATTGCTGCGGTTGTGGATGATGCGTTGAATATTTGATCAATAGGGAACCGTATTGTTCTTTAGCTGCATGACATAGCAGACTGCCTATATGTTTCACACATTTCAAGGTCCCGAAAATATGAATTATTTTCAGTATATAATCAAACACATTCGATCAGAATTGATAATCTGGATCGGATCTGGGATAAAGTATGTTGATCGAATGTATAAACCACAAAATATTGGGATGCTTCTTCATCATAAATTAATTTAAGGAATTAAACTGATAGAATTATTTTAATTTTATCCTTGAATGGAAAATTAAGAATGCCAAACTATTCGAAGGGAGATATTACTATAATGGACAGAAATATTGCGATGTTTATACAATAGTTATATATAATCAGATTATTGTAAACAAATGAAAAACAAGACATAATGGTGATTGATAGCTTATGAAGCCAGGACATTCCACCCTGAGGACATTTACCCCTGTAGACATTTCTCTAGATATTTCCTCTTTCAAACATTTCCCTCCGTGGACATTCCCCACTCCCCCCACCCCTCCCTTCTTTTTTTGTACTATAACTAAAAATGTGTAACACCCTGAAATATTTTAAGATACTGTTAACAAGATTTGTATGATTTAGTAAAGTATTGTAATAGTTATCTTGAGTTTTGCAATGAATTACTTTTTCTTCAACAAGGCACTATTTTGACATGCATATTTACTACTTCCAATACCCCATGGTTTCATTGAAGACAAAACAGACATTACTGGGTGGTATTTTGTGGAGAATATGATAATATTCACATTGTTTATAAAATTCAAGTAATTAGTTCAATCAGCATGTTTGTTACTTAATTTCTGTACGAGTTAGAAGCTATTGTTCAGTTTGTTATTTTCAAGGTTCTGTGTGGAACCTGACTGAATGATATTATAACACAAATATTTACTATGTATCAATTGTGACGTTTGTTAATTGGACCGCCAACAATGGTATCGCGAGTGGCGTCATCACAATATGGATTGTTGCAACGTCATAGCGAATGATCGACGTCACAGAAGAGCATACCAGATTCTTCAATTCATTTGGACTAGAAATATATATCTTACAATACATCATACAACAAGAGCGCCTCGTGTGTCTGTCAATATGTTAGGATAGTCACTCTGCAGTACATCTGTTTTAATTTCATTTTGATCGCCCATTTATCGAACTGGAAACCGTTTTGCGTCAATTTCCTTTGATCCACCATGTTAACAATCTTCGATCTGACCCCCAAGCAGTCACGCCCTCTGCCGTGACGTTGGTAAAGTTGCTTCCCTTTGTACATCCGTGACCGTCGGTATTCTCTTAGATACAATTGATGGCGGTAACAGAGGCTCCAAACAAGATTAGCTGTTCAGCGCCGTCGCCACCCGCACAACAGGAGATTTGAGATGAATTTCTACAACTTGGGGAATTGAAAGATTCTGTTCAAAAAAGTGTTGAAATTAGAACTGGACCATCCTTTTGAGATTTTCTTTCATTTAATTTTATGTTAAAATTAAGCTCTTCGGGGGAGAGAAATCCCCCAGTGGCAGTGACGTCACTGTATCAAACAGAATATCAATGTCGTAGCTTGTAATAAACATAGCATCAACATATATGTCACATGTATGTTACATTATTGATTGTTCGCCTCATGTAAGTGCTTTTTTTCATTCATGTAGGTGCTAATTAACAAATAAACATTATGAATAATAATAGAGAAATGCCCCAAATTTGTTTTTGTCAATATTTCAATTTTGTTAAACATTTGTACGAAGTCATAGTACAAAAATATATAGGAAGGGAGAAATGCATGTCCACAGGAGGGAATATCGGAACATGTCCAGGGAGAAATTGATGTCCACCGGGGGAAATGTCTTTGCACCGCTATGTACAATCCACGGATATAAGTTAATGGTGTCTAAATGTGAGAAATCGGACTTTCTAAAATTAGTTGTTTGAGTTCTTGGTAAAATTTTGCTGTTGGACTTCAAAGTCATTCATGAATTGACACCTAGTGTACGGATCTAAACACAATAAAATCTGCAATAAACTATAGCTTGATGAATGTGTTTGTTTTATGAACTTTACGCTTGCAACTTGGTTGTCCGTACCTAATGTCTCTAGAGATCTAGGCCATAATCTGAAGTGAATGGATGATATCTGGCGAGTACAGAGAGTTAATACAGTAGAGTTTTAGTACAGAGAGCCGAGTTTATAGTGTTATCCGTGTCAAGTGCGACACTCAGATCAAGGATCAAGGATCAAGGCGATTCAGAAAATCGCAGTGTCACCGTTTACTTGGAAATGATTTCTTGCCTGTTATAATTGAATCCCCTATTGATAATCAGCTTGTTGTGACCCCCTTCCCCTGTTTTGGCGAACTTTGGATGACCAGTCACCTAATTTATCACGCGGACGTCAGCGAAAGAACTTGAATGGCTTGATTTTGCTACGGCGTAAGGTCACAACTCCGTGGCAAATGTTTATTTTTTAAATGAACAACAGATTATCTCTTTACGAAACATCAGATCTCCAAAGCCTAATAAATAAGCTTGTTATAGATGGACACGTTATACAGCTTTTTCTTGCCGTAGAACTAAATTTTATGAAATTTCTGCACTGATGTAAAGTGCCATTTTCGCGACAAAAGAGGTCTGGCTGCGGGAAGTGCAAACGACACTCGGGCGTTTTCGCCAAATATTCTATCAGTCGGAAGGGAATTCATCCTTGAATTTATTAGCATATTTATCCTTTTTTTTTGTTTCAAATCTATAGCAAATATTCTTAGATTAAATTTCGATACTGTTCTAATTTTAGTTATTACCCACACTGCCTCAAATCCAATATGGCAGCCCCCGCAAAAAAAACGCCCACGCAAACGATGAAATCTGAACATGATAGACTTCAGTGATTGTCTGTCTTTACATGGATTTACACTGGGTTTGTGATTAGATTCTGTATCTGTATTTTGTCTCACGTAATGCATGTATGTTACCTATTTAACTTCGTTCGTTATAAAGCATGGGGTTATATATAGAGACCCCATATTTCGACACTTCACCATAATAACGAACGAAGTTCGTTAAATAGGTAACATACATGCATTACGTGAGACAAAATACAGATACAGAACTTAATCACAAACCAGTGTAAATCCATGTAAAGACAGACAATCACCGTAGTCTATCATGTTCAGATTTCATCGTTTGGGTGGGCGTATTTTGCGGGGGCTGCCATATTGGATTTGAGGCAGTGTGGGTAATAGCTAAAATTAGAACAGTATCGAAATTTAATCTAAAAATATTTGCTATAGATTTGAAACAAAAAAAGGATAATATGCTAATAAATTCAAGGATGAATTCCCTTCCGATTCCCTTCCGACTGATAGAATATTTAGCGAAAACGCCTGAGTGTCGTCTGCACTTCGCGCACGCAAATGGTTACAGGTTGAGAATGCGGTCAGACCTCTTTTTCGCGAAAATGGCACTTCACATCAGTGCAGAAATTTCATAAAATTTAGTTCTACGCCGTGTCCATCTATAACAAGCTTATTTATTAGGCTTTGAAGATCTGATGTTTCGTAAAGAGATAATCGGTTGTTCATTTAAAAAATGAACATTTGCCACGGAATTGTGACCTTACGCCGTAGCAAAATCAAGCCATTCAAGTTCTGTTGCTGACGTCCGCGTGATAAATTAGGTCATCCAAAGTTCGCAAAGAAAAGGGAGAAGGGGGGGCACAACAAGCTGATTATCAATAGGGGATTTTAATTATAACAGGCAAGAAATCATTTCCAAGTAAACGGTGACACTGCGATTGTCTGAACCGTCAGATATCATCCGTTCACTTCAGATTATGGCCTAGATTTAGACATTAAATTAATAGGTACGGACAGCCAAGATGCAAGTAAAGTTCATAAAACAAACACATTCATCAAGCTATAGTTTATTGCAGATTTTATTGTGTTTAGATCCGTACACTTCTGAGGGGTCAATTCATGAATAGCTTTGAAGTCAAACAGCAAAATTTTACCAAGAACTCAAACAACTTATAAAACGAAATTTTAGAAAGTCAGATTCCTCATATTTAGACATGCATCCCCCCTTCCCCCCCCCCCCTTTCCTATATATTTTTGTACTATGAGTTCGTACAAATGTTTAACAAAATTGAAATATTGACAAAAACAAATTTGGGGCATTTCTCTATTATTATTCATTATTTTCTATAATTCGGCATGATAAAACAATAGCTACGGTACCGGTAGTATACATCCTATACGTTAACAACTATTACGTAGTCATAAATAAATAAATATTTTGATCCATACGATAGAATAGAATAGATGTTTATTTGCTAATTAGAACCTACATGAATGAAAAAAAAACAACACCTACATGAGGCGAACAATCAATAATGTAACACACACTTGCGCAATTCAATGGAATTCTTTATTAGCACAGATATGCTGAGATGAATTATGCATGTCAAAATAGTGCCCTGTTGAAGAGAAAGTAATTCATGGCAAAACCCAAGATATCTATTACAATATTTTACTAAATTATACAAATCTTGTTGAAAGTATCTTAAAATATTTCAGTGTGTTACACATTTGTAGTTATAATACAAAAAAAAAAAAAAAAAGGGGGGGAGGGGGAGTGGGGAATGTCCACAGAGGGAAATGTTTGAAGGAGGAAATATCTAGGGAAATGTCTACAGGGGTAAATGTCCTCAAGGTGGAATGTCCTGGCATCATAAGCTATCAAGCTTGTTTTTCATTTGTTTACAATAATTTGATTATATGTAACTATAAACATCGCAATATTTCTGTCCATTATATAATAATATCTCTCTTCGAACAGTTTGGCATTCTTAATTTTTCATTCAAGGATAAAATTAAAATAATTCTATCAGTTTCATTCCTCAAATTAATTTATAATGAAGAAGCATCCCAATATTTTGTGGTTTATATATTCGATCAACATACTTTATCCCAGATCCGATCCAGAGTATCAATTCTGATCGACTGTATTTGATTATACTGAAAATAATTCATATTTTCGAACCTTGAAATGTGTGAAACATATACTATATGGTATAGGCAGTCTGCTATGTCAGATAAAGAACAATACGTTTCCCGATTGATCAAATATTCAACGCATCATCCACAACCACAGCAATTCCAAACTTTTGGGTTGCCAGTATTTCATCAGAAATCACCAAGCCACAAACGACCAGGAAAATGAAAAGAACTCGCACTAGGCTGCGCCTATATGTATATAATTTTCAATGTCCCTTCTAAGCTTCCGTAATATAACAGTGACTATATATGGTTTGCGAAAAAAAAAAAATGATACGAAAAAGGCAAAGTCAGAAGCGAACAAAAGAAGTATACTTCGTTCGTTTCTAGGCTTTGCCTATTTCATATTACCACCGCCCACACCCCCCTAAAACTCTTGTCTCGCGGGCCTGTGTTCTAGCCCGAATGACTGATAGAGCCTGAAATGGAAATAACTAAATAAGACATCTGTCGCTCGAGATCTTTAACTGCTAGTGTGGGGCCAATTGTCGCAAAATATGCCATATAATATGAATAGGCAAAGCCTAGAAGCGAGCGGAGAAATAGGCCTACTTCTTCCTCTCGTTTCTGGCTTTGCCTATTCATATCAAGTTTTCCACTAGTATTCATTCGCATAATTTCTTGTTTCATACAGAGCTAAAAGTATTTTTGTACCTTTTAGGGTTCCATTGATTTGATCTGCCCATATCCATCACAGAAACAGATATGGGCAGATTGAGTCAACGTTTCGTATAGTATTTTACACTGAACACATATTTCATGCACATGCTTACATCAAAACCGATGGCTTGTTTGAAAGTCAGGTCAGCATTAAAATCCATGTGGTATTGTTGTTGTCTAGAATTTGTCAACTTAGCCTGGATCATAAATATGACATAATTTATATCCTATCAATGCTCCCCAATCGTATATGTCGCTATGTAGGCGACATATCCAAATTGGGGAGCAGATAGGATTTAATTTTAATTAGACTGGATCAAATATTTAATTGTCCAAGGCAGCTTTATTTTAAAGTCCTATTAATAAGAATAATCCTGTTCCTCTAATTATCGGACATAAAATCTATGTCACATATATACTGCCACAATTAGTCTTATTACTGAAGGAAATCTGTTCAATTCTAATTTGATTGTACACACAACAAAATAAAACCTTGGGGAAGTAGGTTTCACTCAACCAAACTAAATGTCCTTGTAATGGACATGTTCAAAAGTTGAGACCGAAGTGAATATATCTTGATTAATAGACAGATCTGTATACAAAGACGAAACTACTACTATTTAACTGCCAAATGGAAACAATAGTTACAAACATTTACAGCCAATAGATTTACCAGATATGTTAAAATAGTTCAATGTGCAACTGTAAAACCAATCGACTAAATCATTTCATATTGTAGCCGTTCTCAACATTGAGATATTGTTCTTTTTACATTTTTAATTAATTTAAGGAATTGATAGAATGATTATAATTACATACTTTAATGAATAATTTTGAATGCTAAAATATTAATGGAAGAGAGCTATTATACTATAATGGACAGAAACAACCTTGTAATGGCTATGATTATAATCTATAAAATTATAGATAAAGAAGACATGAAAACCATAACTAACCATATTGGGTATTGATATTTAAAATTCATTTGTGTCTATAATGGGGAATGGCATTGGGGGGGGGGGGTAAAAAATTGTCTAAAAATATGTTTTGAAAATGACGTCACTGTGACATCATTGTGGCCACCTTGTTTTTTCCTTTGTTTTGTTTTCACATTTTCTAGTAAAGCTTGGCCCACAGATATATTGTGGTAATTTTCAGGACTCTAGCCTCAGGGATAGCAAAAATATATAGAGGAAGGGCGGGGGGGGGGGGGGCTTCCCCCTCCCCCTCGTCTGCAACTGGTGTACGGTTCCCATGTCATTAAAATGTGGAAATACAAATAAATTGCCATAATAAATTTTAAAAAATATGTAGGCCTATCTCTGGTGTGAAATTTTTAGGTATTATTGGAGGATGTCTAGTTTATAAAACATACTGAAGTTTCAGGAATTTTCGAAAAGTTCATTATAATTTTGAATGTAAACTTTGAAGGTTTAAATTGGAACATACTCTCCCTAGCTTCAGGTTAGGGACACCTTTGAACTGATTTTACATTGAGGTGAACTCAAAAATTAGTTCTGCATTTTTGTTGTTTTTGCTGGGTTTTCATTAAATTTTGCCTATGTTTTATCCCATATTCGCATGTCTACACAATACCTATAGAGCTTGCTTCGCAAGCAGCCTCTTCGCGGCCGTGCCCCGCTTGTATAATGTTAATCGAAATTCTTCATGGTTTCCAGAAAATAAAATATTAATCTGATGAAACAAGTTACAATATAGGAGAAGGCCATCTTTTTTGTTTCTTTGTTTTGTTTTCACATTTTCTAGTAGAGCTTGACCCACAGATATAGTGTGGTAATTTTCAGCACTCTAGCCTTAGCGATAGCAAAAATATATAATGGGGGGCGGGGAGCTTACCCCGCTCCCCCCGATCGTCTGTAACTAGGGTATGGTTCCCATGTCATTAAAATGTGGAAATACAAATAAATCGTCATAAATAAATTTTAAAAAATGTGTAGGCCTATCTCTGGTGTGAATTTTTTAGGTATTATCGGAGGATGTCTAGTTTATAAAACATACTGAAGTTTCGGGAATTTTCGAAAAGTTCCATTATTAATTTTGAATGTAAACTTTGAAAGTTTAAATTGAAACATACTCTAGCTTCAGATTAGGAACTGATTGAGCTGAACTCAAAACATTAGTTCTGGACTTCATTCCATATGAAATGTTTTCTTCAAACTTTTTTCCGACTTAAATTTTAATTTCGAGTTAAAATTATATTCAAATTTAAATTCAAGTATTTAAAAATAATTTTA
Organism: Hanleya hanleyi; assembly: GCA_036873755.1. NCBI lineage: Eukaryota > Metazoa > Mollusca > Polyplacophora > Lepidopleurida > Hanleyidae > Hanleya > Hanleya hanleyi. The sequence continues at coordinate 19,715 of JAVTVY010017131.1, read as the reverse complement.
CTTTAATCTTGATCAAATTCAATTAAAACTGAAATTTCATTCAAAAAACTGAAATTCCAATTCGTAATTAAAATTAACAACCAACTAAGAATGATCATCCAAAAAAATAAATAGGTTACGAACTCAGTTGTTTTAATTCAAAATCGAATTTTAAACTTAAATCGCAAAATCATAATTTTCAAATTCTGGGTGTACAGTTATCTCCACTGGACATGACATTTGCTACTGGACGTCACTGGTGACTGAATGCGTGCCTGGGCGGTTATCTCTTTTCTACTGAACATGAGTGGACGCGAGTTGTACGCTACTGGACTTGACTGGGCGGTAAACAGTAGGACCCTCACGCGTCGTCGGCGAGATCAAGCGGTTCTAGCGGAGTTACCTCCCATCTATGTTTTCGAAAAGGTGAATGTTGAATGGCTTGATTTTACAACCACGACTGCGCCGTAAATGTTTATTTTCTAACAAATGCCTTGTCATATTTACACGATACTTCAGATCTAAAAAACGCAATAAATAAGCTTTCCATAGATATGAATTTTATGCAGGTTTTGCGTCCCATAGAACTAAATTTGACGAAAGATGTACACCGTTTTCAGTGCCGCCTTGAGTGGACTACGGGCTTGGGATCGATTCTCGTACAGATCAAATCTCGTACACCTCGCACGTGCGCGCGTTCAAAGCACGTGGTGACTTCCTATGTGGATTGCTTATGTGCGGGGATGAAGTTTAATTTGTCTGTCAACATTTCTACTTCTTGGTATGTTTGGAAGTATTATTTTTTTGTAAATTGTTTTCTGGAGCCTACTTACTTGTGGTTTCCATCACGTGGGGAGTACATTTTATCGCCAACCAATATATGTAACCTGACTGATGATCATGATATTCATTCTACGAAAGCCAGACGACAATCCCAATTCGACAGCTGTGTTTATGTCATGTGACACGGGGCGCAGTCATTGTTTTTCTTCGACTGCCCCTCTCCATCTGCGAACGAATGTTCACAATCAAATGGGGGCAAACTCACTTTTCCAGTAAATCAGGGTCATGTTCCAGTTGAATTTTACGTCATGAAATAGCATAAAAATATATCAATCTATATATTTCTGAAACGAGTATTTCTTCAGGATTCCAAATATATTATCAAAATTAAAATCGGAACATTATTGGATACGCTATCAGTTATTGACGGCCGCGGAGTTATAATTCCGATGATTACCGATGATTTTCCGGAGATAAAATAATCTCGTTTTTCATTCAACTAACAACAGTCGCTTCAGCCTTTGATTGCGGAAAAGTCAGATTGATAAATTGTCTCTTTAGTATATTATTTCTTCTAAAAATACTCAAATAAACTATTTAGGTGCTTGGACGATGACATTTACAACAATTCAGCATAAAATTGCGACTTTCGTCTGCTGTACGGGAATTGCTCTCTCTCGTGGGTTACAAGTACCGAAAAAGTCGAGTTAGTAACTGCTCCCGCACGTGCGGGGAAAGGTCACGTAACCCGCGAAACTCCTCCCAGGAAAGGATCTTGATCCCAGCACTAACCAGGTCAGTTTTTGTGTCTTTCAAGAAAATTACTTTTATATAAAATTGAAATAAACTGTGAAAAGTGTACGAGAAATGATCCCTAGGCCGTACCTCCAGTGCGAAACGTTTTTGATCGAACTCTTGGTCACGTGGTCTGCGTTTTGCATCGGACATCTTCGACAAGGACGAAAGCCACATAACGAATCACTTTTAGTCTGCAGTTACTTTCATCTGTGTAAAATTATTCATAAATTGAAATCCTTTCGAAAAATGACATGCCAGCTAGGCTATGTTTTCTTCTTTTAAGTCTTCATCACGAGTAATTTGTCCCGGCATGCAATTTCTCCATGGGTGGCGGAAACGGAAATCACCGTTTTTTCGTTCAAGGGATATCGGTTGTTGTTGTTATTTGCTTTGTTTTCATTAAATTTTGCTATGTTTTGTTTCATATATGCACGTCTACGCAATACCTATAGAGCTTGCTTCGCAAGCGGCCGCTTCGCGGCCGCGCTCCGCTCGCTATTAAGTTTTGGCGTGTAAATTGTTGGCACCATGTGAATTCTTATTTGTTCTGATGTTGTGAAATAGAAAAAGTTTGGTGCCAGGTTTTCTTTGAGCATTTAATGCCATTTTGAGCTTAACCAATTCCGGTATGTGCGTATTCGAGGGTGTCATGCAAATTGGGAGATGGTATTTCGGCAACTGTTCATATTTCTGTTTTCCCTAGGGTTAGAGTGCTGAAACTTTTCATACTATATTATATATTGAAATCAAGCTCTTATCAGAAAATGTAAAATCTATTCTAAAGATGGCCGTCAATTTGACGTCACAGTGAAGTCATTTTCTCGGAAGTCATTGTTCGGACTATTTTCGGTCCTATTTTTCTAAAAAAAATTATGTTTCGAACTTTAATCCCGCAAAATTAATAAATATCATAAATAATTAATTAGTTTTGGCGAAATAAATTACTTCTTTATTTTTTGGCCAAAAATTAACCGAAATAGCCAAATACGTGCTTTCCATCCTATGCAAATACTATACGCTAAAAATGATCAAAAAGTCAGTAAGTTTCAGCTGTCTGTATTCCTTTTTTGTCCCATTGCTATGACTAAAAGTTTGGGATGGAAACGAAGTGGGGAGGGGGCACCAGCAGCCCAGACATTTTTTGAAATAGCATGGCGTCCAATTCAACAAGAAAATCAGCAATCTGAAATGCTGTTTTCCTCTACCAAGTCCGTCCGTCCTCCTTTCGTTAGGACTCCATATATTTTGAACTGAAGGCAGGTCGACGAAACTTCTGTCCAATATAGCATGTAATATGTAGATATGCCTTTTGTGTGTTTCCTTGGTAAGATCATCGTCTGTCTGTCTGTCCCCTTTTGTCCCATCTGTATCATGGTTTAATTCCAACCTTATCTATTATGAGCCTTCTTATAGTAAGTTTCTAAAATCCAGTGGTGGTCAACTCACATAATAATTTTCCTGTATTCAACATCTTTTCTGTCCATTCTACTTACAAAATATTCATGGAATGTTTGCCTTGATCTAAATAAATCTACGTATCACATGAAAACATGTTTCTGCAAGAGGTGTGGACAGGGGAGATAACCACATAGAGAACTGTGCTGGGAAATGTAATGCAAATTTACATCTCCAGTTTAAATCTCCACAACGCTTTCTGTTCATGAATTGCCGTTTACTTATTACTCATTTGGCTTTAGTTAAGCTTCAGTTGTAATTTGTGAAATTTTCACGCCTTGGAAACACAAATAAATAGGAGTTTGGTATCCATTCGTGGCCTATTTTCTTTACTAAGCGTCATCAGTGGACCTTACAGATCTATGGTTACCGAAGACAAAGGCTTAATTTCTGAATGATACACTGAATATAGCCAATGTTTACTGGCTATATCTTCTGAATAAGTGTATGAAATAACTTTAAGATGTATTAGGTGTGCATGAAATGAATCTATTCAACTTGATAACAAAAGTAGATTGTAATTTATCAACAACATAATGTGTCCTCGTCCGTAGTTAAGTGAAAGCTATTCCATGAGAAAATATGAACAATATGCGAACAGTTCAGCATTCTTTTTGGGATCTGCACAAAAGCCCCAGCGAACAAAAACTCCTCGGACAACCATCTGACATTTAGTTTCAGGCCAGGCCAATAACATCACAACTTTACAGATTTTTCTTCACAGCTATGTGAATATTTTTTCATACCCCTCATACGTAGTAGGGGGTATACTGGATTCCGCTTGTCCGTTCTTGTGTCCATCCATCCATCTCTTCGTCCATCTGAAATTCATTTTCGGGCAATAACTTGAGAACCACCCATCGGAATGTTCTCAAATTTGGTATGCATTCACCGTGCCATGATTAGTCGCTTGGGGTTGCGTTTGACAACATGTGCCTACAGGTGACAACACCTGATAGCAAAATCTTAATTTGATTGCCAGGCAATAACTTAAGAACCACTCATCGGATGCTTCTCAAATTTGGTATGCATATGCCATACCATGACATATCACTTGAGATCGAGTTTCGCCTACTTGCGCCTAAAGGTGGTACTACCTGGTGGCAAAATCTAAAATAAATTTTCAGGCAATAACTTTAGAACCACTCATCAGATAATTATGATATGCATAACCATGTCTAGAGATGTCGATTGGGATTGCGTTTTGTCGACTTGCGCCTACGGACGGCGCCATCTGTTGGCAAAATCCAAAATTCGTTTCTAGGCAATAACTAGAGAACTGCTCATCGTATTCTTCTCAAATTTGGTATGCATATACCATGCCTTGAGTTGCCGCTTGTGAATGTGTTTCGACCTCTTGTGCCTCTTGTGGCAAAATCTTAATTTGGCTTCCCGTCAATTGCTTCGGAACCTTATAACTTCAGAACCCCTTATCAGATTCTTCTAAAATTTGCTATGCGGATGAACTGGGATGTCGCCTTGCGATTGTGTTCCGTGCACTTGAGTCTATAGGTGGCACCATTTCATTTCCGGTCCTTTACAAAGAGTTCACTAGATGTGCATGAGATGTCCTACCGTACCATATGTATACAGTGTGAAAATTGAATGCCCAGTGGTGAAGCTCTGTTACCTACATAGTCGGAAGGATTTCGATATAGTGACAAACCGTTTGATTTTGTGCCCTTTGATGTGCTTAATGGTTTTTGAGTGTATATAAACGTTTCTTCCTTATGTTTGGTACCATTTGTTGTGCTTATCCGTTGGCTTTGTTGGCTGCCGGAATGCACTCCAAAGCGACACATGCATGAATGCTTACAAGCAAATATAACAAATAATCCCACCATCCGCATGCCAGTTACACTTCATAAGTCAAACAGCAACTGTAGTTGTTCCCAACTTAGCGATGTGGACACCTTGTCACAAGCATACCAAGGTGGATTAAAATAAATTATCTCAGTTTTTTTGCCACCTCATCATCCCTAAGAAAATTCTTTTTCTTCACAATTTTTTTTTTTTACATTTCTTACAAAGTTTTGCCAAAAATTATGTACTTGAACATTGAGTTGTTTGATGTTTTGTGCAGAAATAGTATTGGTGAGCTTGGCTGATTCTTCACGTACGGCAACTCAAAGAACATTGTTGGTTTCATGTAAATTGTATTCAACTACTGCATCAGTTTGCCAGAAAAGATGCATTTATTTGGGTCAGGACAAAAGACGTTAAAAAGATAAAAAGCCTCCATGCCTGTGAAGCTAGATATTTTATTCAGCCTTTGGTTCAATCAGTGGTTCATACAAAAGCGTATACAAATGCCATAACGTCTTGGTGTAGACTGTTTGGGGGCTGAGGGGTTATAGCACATCTCATGCTTCATGTTTGAAATGTGTCTTCACTCGTGCTGAATATAAAATATTCGTCATTCATGAACTGTGGTGTAATTTAGTCGATAAAGGCATGTAGTTTATGGGCATAATTGCAACCTAGTGGAGGGCAGAAGTTAACTAATCATATATGTAGGCCTAAAACAAAATAATTGTATGGACATTGGGGAGTAAATGTGCAAAAAAAGTTGGGGCAAGGCAAAAACGCTAGTTTCAGGTACCCTCCCCAGAAACGCCATTTTGAATTTACCCACAATGCCCTCCTTCTAAAAATATGTAAATAGACTGAAAATGTTCGCATTATAATAAGGAAGATATTCAGAAATTTTGGATTCTTAAAATCGATTAGTTTTGAAGATATAGGTAAAATTCTACTTTGAGCTTATTCTACAACCAGTCCAAAAAGAGATAGCAAAAATTTCCCGGAAGCCAATGAAAGAAAACCTGGCACCAATGATTTTCGCAATTCGCAAGGTTCAGCCTATCAGAAAATGTAAAGTTACAACAATTTACAAACCAAAACTACTCCGCGACAATTGGCCCCACACTATGCACACGGCGTGGGGAATTGAGACAGAGGCACAAAAAGCATTTTATCGAATAAATAATATGATTTGGCATCTCCAGCACTATGACAACCACCTAATGACTCCTTTAATTAGATGGAATCTGCCATCAAACACGGATTCTGTCAACAAAACCGTTGTGTTTCTTTCTCCACAGTTTACAGGGACATGCGCAGTTGGGTTGACCTTTTGGCTCACGTCATCAGTTCAGTTCAATCGTAAATTCCCCCTTTGAAGAGAGGCACCTCTTTCGAGTAAAATTTGGTTAAAAACCGGTTAAAATATAGGTATCGAAAAAAGAAATAATAATAAAATAAGCATTTTCGCACTGGGACACCAAATTTGCAATAGTCCACCGTTTCGCCATTGTTTCACAGGTGAATTGCTCAGCAAACAGAATTAATACATGCAGTTTGTTATAGGAGAACCGCAGATTGGAACACACACATTAGGCAGATTTAGAGAGTAAGCAACACAGTTCGCCTATGGTGAAGGCAGTAGGTTAGAACCCTCTCAAATTTCTCCATCACAGGTATGTAATCCTCATGTTGCTCATTTTTCTGGATGAAGTATGATGGATTAACGATAAAATTGCAAATGTCTTGTACGGTGTTAACCCCGTGGCATACAGCTTGCTTACAGTTCTGGCATATGGAGTGGAGAAGCTCTGGCATGTATTTCTGTCGGATTTCTGACAATATAGGACATTTGGCAAGGAAATGCTCACAATCTTCCGGTTCGGAGTTGCAGAGTTTACATGTTGGATTCACACTGTATTGATTGAAGGCAGCACGGTTGGACTGCAGAATATGTAAGTGCCGGTGAGTATCCGAAGTCGAATTCCTAGACGTTGCACACCACACGGTGAACTAGAGACTGATGAGACTGCAGGATGCATCTTGGTTAGACAGTTTGAACGTGGATGCAGGTGTTTAAGTGACGGATACAGTTGTGCTCTGAAGAGCAGGTGTTCTGTCCAGAATGATGTAACTGCTCTGCGAGTCATTGTTTTCCATCTGTACTTGCTCGGTGGGTCATCTAGAAGATCATAGATGGAAGGCAGGAGATATACTGCCAGTAGGTTACGCACCAGCGAGAACCAACTGCTCTGGACGTGACCTTTCATTATAACTTGTCTAACAGCTATGTCATGCTCAATAAATTCGTCGCTCGTGCAAATGCTGAGAAGTAGGGAGAATATCCGCAGATGAAGTTTGGCTGTCAGCGGTAGGGTGGCAGCAAGAATATATGGAGCAGGGTCTGCAACACGTGTAGGTAGGGAGAGGATCTCTTTTAAGGTTTTCTTGTAAAATTTTTCCATCCTCTTCATCTCTTTATCGTTCGGAGGAGTCACATCTAGTCCGTGAAGAAGGACTGGAACGAAGTAGATTTCCAACAGATGGCACGAGGTACTGGGGTTGAGTCCATTCTTGCCATGGAGGCCAGACCCCATCAGGGAGTACAGTACTCGTCTGGCTTTCATGATATTTTGGTCGACGGTTAACTTTGCTGATATGAGGGAATTGTCTCTCAGAATATCCAGGTGTTTTACAGGTTCAGATGCGGGAAGAGTCTGGCCATGAAGCTCTCGCAGGTGTTGGGATTTTGAGTCGGCTGGATTTCATATCTTTCGTGATTACTGTAGTCCTCGGCCATAAAAAGGAGGGTTTGGAGATGGATCTCGTTGTTAGCTACTAGGGCAACATCGTCCGCACAGGTAGGGGCACCACAGTTTACAAGCCCTATCTTGGATCCGAGGCCACATGATTCAAGCCTGTACAATAGGTCATTTAGATATACTTTGTACAGGTCAGTAGAAATAATACCTCCTTGTCGGACATCTTGTTGTTGGTGTATCTTGTCAGATATTGAATTTTGCCATTTAACTTGGGAATAGGCCTCTGTATGAAGGTCTGCGATAGTTAGCCATAGACTTCCCTCTATGCCAAACATGTAGAGTTTACGTAGTAGGCTCGAGTGGTTAACCACATCAAACGCCGCTTTGGCATCCAGGAATGCGATTACTGATGTCTTTGAGGAGGCTTTTGATTCAAGGACTGCTTCCTGGAGAATTAGGGCACTGCAGAGGGGAGACACGTTTTTAGTGAAGCCTCGTTGAAGTGGATGTTGAGCAGCAGATAATGTATCAGACAGAAAGTTTTGAAGGATGATTTCGAAGATCTTTGTAATAAGCGGCATAACCGTAATTCCTCTATAATTGGCTGCTTGGTCTGAGGCCCCCTTTTTCTTATATATTGAAGTTAATATGCCGTTTTTCATAACTTCTGGGAGACGATGCGCTCTTAATATGGCATTCAGGGGAGACACACTATAGATGAGGCAACACTGTCAATTCCGTGATTCACATGCTCAGCAGAGACGCCTGCAATGTCAGGAGCTTTTCCTGGGTTGAGCTTGAGAACAGCATTTCTCACGTCACTCTCAGTGATGACAGGGATTGGAGTGTCCTGTTCCGAGCATAGATCTGACAGAACTAGTTGGTCAAAGATGTTGCTTCTATTGTAGTCTTCCTTGAAGTTGGGGTTATCAGTAGGTGCTGCCAGCTTACTGAAGTGAGTTTCCCAACCGCAGATCACGTTGTCTGAATAGCTGATGTCAACAAAGATTGCAGATATAGGGGTTGATTTTGTTGAACGTTGTCTTTTAATCAGTTTAAAGAAGGTTGATTTGTCGTGCTCGTTGGCGTTCATGATATCTTGCATTCTGTTATCACGAGCGATGGCGATTGCCGTCCTTTGTTCTTGACGAAGCTTCTTCTTCGTTTCTTTAAGCTTGATGTTTGAGGGGTTCTGGGAGTCGAGGGGTGATCCCTGTACTTTCCATGCTTGGTATGCTTTCTTTTTCTCTTGGACTGCTGTGAGGATGGCATTATTCCAGACTCTGAGGCGCTTTGGTTTGAAAGGGCGAGGTTTAATGGACTCAGGAACTGCATTGACAAGGGCAGAGCAGATCTTGATGTAGAGCTGTTGCAAATCGAAATCAGATGACGTGCCGTAAAACTTCTCTAGCTTAACTCTTTTAACATTTTCTGCCAAAGAGGTGCGATACTGGTCCAGATCTTTGGGTTCTCACTGCTTGGGAGGGAAGTGCAACAGGTTTCTGCGATTAGTGAAGCCTGTATTTCTAGTGGAAGATGATCAGAGGTGTTGGAAGAGTTCTTGTCTATTCGTCTTGGAGTGCTGTAGACATCGAGGTCTTGGACTGGAAATACGAAGTGGTCTATTGTGGAACAGTCTCTGCTGTTGTCATGGAAAAACGTGGGACCATCAGATACGTTGGTAAGGATGTGTTCTTTGATGAATATATTCAGACACTTGTCTCTGTTATCTGGGGTAGTGGACAGTGGATCGGCGTTGAAGTCTCCAGCAATACAGATATGATGCGAAGCCACATACTTGACGAGGAGTTCGTGCAGCTGCTCTAGACATTCACTGTATTCAGCATCGTAGGTCGCAGCACCTCTAGTTGGAAGGTACACACAGACGCACAGGAGGGGCTTCGGTGCTATCAGGAGGTCAATTACTTGAATTCTGGTGTTGGCTTCACATACTGGGTTGACAAGATGGTCAATACGTTTTGCCCAGAATATACAGACGCCGCCATAGCCTCTAGGTCTCTGGACAGGACTGATTGGTTCGTGGTCATCGACAGCTTTTCCCTGGCAATTAAAGTGAGGGTTAAAATCTTGTAGGATAGGTAATTGAAAATTAAAGAGCCAATGCTCCTGGATACAGACGATATCCGCTTTCTGGAGTAAGTTTTGTATACAGTCAGAATTTGGCAGAATGCTCTTACAGTTGAAAGTGATAATAACCAGTTTCTTCTTGATGGTTGGCTTGCCATGGGTACTTTTAGTTACTTCAGATTGTGTTAGGTCACACTGGTTATTGATATGCGCGAGTCTAAAAAAGACTGCTGGGCTTCTGATGCAGGCTCGCTAGAATGGTTTGTAGGCTGGCCTTGTGGTGAGCTGGTAGAGGCGTCACTGTCAGCATGGTCGTTGGTAGAATGGACTGGTCGGGAACGCCATGTGGTGATGTTAGCAGTGATAGGGACGTTAGTAGGCTGAACTAGTGGTAGATTAGCGTTGTGGACGTAGCTGTCGGTGATAGAGATATCGTCGTTAGTAGGCTGGATCAGTGGTGAGCTGCAGGAGACGTTGGTGGCGGTGAAATGGAGGTTGACGGGCTGGACTGCTGGTAGGTTGCGGGAATCATTACTAGTGGTAATGGAGATGTGGTCGTTGGAAGACTGAATTGGTGACCGGCTGCAGGAGACGTTTTTAGCAGTGATAGGAGAATGGTCTTTGGTAGGCTGGACTGGTGATAAGCTGACGTGTGTAGGCTGGAGTGGTGGAACACTGACGTTAGTGGAGTGTACTGTAGCTTTACTGCTGGTGGCGTTGAACGTATAATTGTTGTTGGTAGGTTGGGCTGACGATAGATCACAGAATGCGTTGGTAGGTTGTTGCGACTGTTGTTTTCTCGGGAGATGCTGATGATTGGAGAATTTAGTAGAACAGCTTGATTTTGGAGGATTTGAGGATTTCTGACGTCTTCCGTAATGGACGTTCGGCATAATATTGCTGGGGATACTGGAAGCTGTCGGATGCAGAGTCCATGGAGGAGAGTAAAACATAGAAGGGTGTAACGTCGCCATTTGTGGCTGGAGTGGGTGGAACAATGGTGATGGGTGATGAAAAAACCGGGGTGGGGACATGCTCTTCGGAGGTGTCTCCTGTTGACGTACATGCACAGCTGCTATGTGATTACTTAAAATAGGTCGAGTGTTTATGGTTACAGCTGAGGAGTTAGCAGAGCAGGAAGATTCAGTATATTGAATACCCCTAGCTGTATTTGTGGGGCCAGCAGAATCCGTAGAGCATGAAGGACATATGTATTCGTCCTGGTCCAGAATAACCGAGTCTGAGAGTGTCACACATTTCACATGGAAGGGTGAGAGGCAAGATCTGCACGATATACCAGGTCTGGAGCCCATGCTAAGTAAGCAATATTGGCAAGCAAGATCTTGACTAGATGGACTCAATTCTTCGTCTAGTAAGGCTCTAGCTACGTTGGTTATTTGGGTGGAAGTAGATGATAGGGGTTGCAAGCACGAGGTCATAACAGCGCTTTGAGCAGTTGTCGATGATCGATCGTCCTCTACATAGTTGCTTACATCTGGCATAATTAGAGTTTTTGGACTTGTACTCGTTTGGGACTGAGAACTGCTAAACGTATGCTTCCTGGTGTTAACTTGAGGTTGGTTGGTGTTGTAGCCAGCCCTACTACATGTATTGATCTGTTTCAGGAGAGTTTGAGCAGCGATGGCAGGAGAAACGGTCAGGGCTGAAAAGTTACGGGAGGAAGCGGATATAGGAGGAATATGTTCCACGCAAGTGAATTCTGCATCCTTATTAGTTTCAAAGTTTTCTATTTCCTGGTCAGAAAGTTTTGCACATCGGTAATGGATCCAATGATGACCAGATTGACACCATACACCTCTGGACTTGAAGTTTTTCTTGCAGCCAGGACATTTGATGTTTTCCGGAGGAGCAGGGGTAGGTTTTTTCGGTTTGATACGCACAGCCCTATGTTGTGTTGCTGATTTTACACTGGTACTCGACGCTTGATTGTAGAGGCGAGTATTTTTATTCTTGTTAGAAGCATAATCATGCAGCTTTTCAGCAAAGAGTCTCTTGAGATGCTCCTTCATAGCTTTAACATTGACCCTGGAGTTATTGAATCGAAATCTTCCAAAGATGTCTTGGATTATGTTCAGGTCTGTGTTGATGAAGTGGTGTACGGTACAACCGCTTACCATTGCCGTGCATTGGTGTGATATAACGATAGGGTATATCCAGAATTATCTAGTAAGTCGATTTTGTAGTTGCTCTGTACTTCGGCGTCATTCGTATCGCGGAAGCTGTGTGTGGTGACAGTGCCTTTAATAGATGGGTAATCGTTGTAGTGATAGGACACGGCTGATTTGAAAATAAGATATATTGCGGCATTGAACTTGAAGTACACATTTTCACCTTTGATTTCCACCGAAACATCATTGAGTCTATGGGCTGCTTTCAATTGTCTTTCGAGGATTTTGGAGATGTTGAGGGTGTATTTTTTTTGAATTCGGATAGATGGCTGATGGCTATTCACCCGAGGGGGATTAAGAGACGTGGTCGTCGCGATGCAATCTGGTAGTTGTGGATTGAGACGAGACAGAGCCATATTCACAGGTTATATTAGTTCAGTCTTGGATGGTAACAAATTATAGTTCATGCGTAGAGTCTTTGTAGCTCTATGAAGCAAACAGCATAGATATTCATGCACAGTATAGCAAGTTCAGAGTTCAGCGGTTATAGTGTATTATGACGCAGCAAGGATGCAGCATTAAGCAGATATGACACAGCAAGCATGCACTATTTAGTAAGCATGACGTTTTGATGTGAAAGTGGATAGATCCTACCTTCCGCAGATGGAGTACTTGATTACCAAGGCTGAGTAGATCGGTCTGTACAGGTATTCAATGCTGCTGATCACAGGCATGTAACAATGCCGCGGACCGGTGTTAAACTGTTCAGTTCATTGGCCAGTGCATTTGTTTTGATTTGTGTTTGATCTCTCCCGCTGTGGTCGAGGGTCAATCTTTTTCAGTTAGTTTGCTTTTCGATTCTCGTGCAGGTTGGCGGCTTCTCGTTCTCACTTTAGGTTGTATTAGGCGTAGATCATATTAATTTCGTTGAACATGATGAGCTAATCGAGACGATCAAGCAAGAGAGCAAGCCCGAAATTTTCAGGTTGGCCAGAGTTCAAAAAAACAAAATGGCGCCCAGTGCGAGCAAGCAAATAAAAAGAAAATTTGAAGATAATAAAAGACGTCCGTGAAATAAACTACAGCTAAAAGCTAAATTAGAGTGCAATTAAGACATAGTAAAATACTGATAAGAGGCCTTAGCGCTCGCAGTACTAGGCTACTTCTACATTAAAACATAGCAAGAATTGCCGGGTGCAGACAAGGTAAAAAAGACGTCCGTGCCGGTTGAAGGTTCAATGAATTCGAAGAAATCGATCCATGCCGGTTTTAAACCAATAGCGACGTGTTTATTCACGTGATCAGAAAGGTCACGAGATAAAAATAGCGAAGGTCATATTCTCACAAGATGTCAGAAAGGCGCGAAAACGTTAAAATCAATCGACGTTTTTCTCACACATTTGATCACATTTTGTCAGCATCAAAACAGTTATGATAGATGGTACATGGACAAAGAAGCTCAGGTCGGTCAAACTGTATCAAATTGGCATATTATTTATCTCCCGTTTCGTTATTTTCATCAGCGAAAGATTGCGAAAAGACACTTTTCGGAACAGCAGATTTTATCGCGAAAATTTAACCTACTCTCGCTCTGAGCTGTGATAGGAATGCCACGCCCCTTACCCTATATTTACCTATCACAGCCAGAGTTTCTAAGTTATCCGGGTCACAAACCACTAAATAATCGCCTTACTTATTTAGTAAGTTGATAGAGCACATCTTGACAAAACTATATTCCCTAATATTCGCCGCCACAAATGACCCACCACACCAGGTGCCACCTTCTTGGTGCTTTTACATGTTTCACTTGGAATGGCAGAAGTGCAGTCGACTATATTTTGACATCTGACACCTCCTTGTTTCCTTATGTTGAGTACATGCGTGTCCATGAAGGTATACGTCTCTCTCAAATCACTACCAACTCTCTTGTAAGATTACAGTACCCAATAAGGCCAATCTTAACAATAAGTATGTCTATGAAAGAGCCCCACATCGTTTTAAATGGGAGGATTCTAGTCCTACTAAAGTGTGCCAAGCTTTAAGCTCACCAGCTGTAGCACACCAGCTTAATCAGTTCATCATGTCCCCTCTTCCACAGACAACTGAAGGATTGGAAGTAGCTACTTCTCAGTTTCATAATATTATTCAAATGGTCGCCCAGTGTAGTCTACGTTTTGATAAAACAAGAAGGAAACACCATCGAAAACGCCGTTGGTTCGACCAAGACTGCAGGGCATATAAACAAATAATGGATAACTGTATGCACAGAATGAAAGAGCTAGATGATTATGCTGCGAATGCTACGAAATATTTCACAGCCAAAAAACAATAGAAACGCTTAACAAAACATTCAAGATTCAAGATTCAAGAAATTTTATTTAAAGTCGGTTGTCAGTTTTAAAACATGATAAACATTAGCTCTGAGCGAGCTATTTTACCGACAAAACATTGATATAACATGGACAATAAAAGTATAAAAATATAAGTAAAACGATATCACAATTTCTAAAATAATTATGTACATGAGGGATATATCCCAAGCTATAGATTTTATATATGATTAAATGCGATTTAAAATGAGTACATGTAGAAACGAGATTAGAAATGATAAACATATATTAAGAATTTACGAGCAGTTAAGAATTTATATGGTATCTGATTATATACATTTAAAACTAGAGCATATAAGAACAAGACTAGAAACGATAAACAATTGTGTACATGTAATTAAGAGTTTACAGGCAGTTAAGAAATTGTCTGATTAAACACAATTTAAAATTTAAAATTAGGTACATGTAAAATGAGACTAGAAATGATGAACGAATGTGTACAATTAAGAAAGTATATCTGATTATAAATAATTTAAAATTTAGTACATGTAGGGACTAGACTAGAAATGATAAAGAGTTGTACATATAATTAAGAAGCTGAACTCCTACACATGGCACATTTGCAGCTAGGACCACACCAGCTCCTTAGTAGTCTGCGAAAGTCATTGAAATTCTCAACCTTTCTGAATTCGTTCGGCAGACCATTCCAGATCTGTGTGGCCTGAAATCTAAAAGACTTGTTGCCATATGTAGTAGTTCGGACCCGTGGTACATATAAGACATTATCTGATTTAAGAGAATAAGAACAATTACGTTTATGTATCAAGTCATTAAGAAATTTTTACATAAATGTAAAACATTCTTTGATAAGCTTGTGAACAAACTCCACGGTCTGCAGGACACTAATCCAACTGCATATTGGGCTCTAATAAAGGAACTACGTGGTAAAGAGGCATCCTGTAAGCTTGATCCAGATGACTGTTTTGAACACTTCAAAACATTTAATACTTTCGATCATAATCAGTCCAGTTCATCCACTAACACCCACGATGTACAGAACTTCTCCTCAATGTGCAATGTCATTAACCTACCCATTACCTCTATCGAAATACTTGAAATTACACATTCCTTGAAATCCAAAAAATCTCCAGGTCCAGACAGCATTCCAAATGAACTATTAAAATGTATAATACCCCCTACCATTGACCATGTCATTAAACTCTTCAACTTAATCCTTGATACAGGTCACTTCCCCATTGCCTGGTCTTCTGCTAATATTAAGCCGTTATATAAGAAAGGCAGCCAGACAGATCCTAATAACTATAGAGGCATAGCTCTAGGCAGCTGTTTGGGAAAGTTATATACCAAGATAATAAATGCCCGAATTGTTGACCACCTGAAAATAATGATCTTCTCACGATTCACCAGGGTGGTTTTCGTAAAGACCATAGAACTGTTGACAATATATTTATTGTAAAATCTATTTTTGACTCATACCTGTCCAAGAAAAAGAAAGTGTACATAGCTTTTGTTCATTTTCAGAAAGCTTTTGACATGGTAAGTAGTATACAAGGCGTAAATTCCCCGGATAGCGCCTCACTGCGCATGCGCAGAACCTTGGGTGACGTCACAATTGGTGGTGTGCGCATGCGTGTGTGTGTGTGGGTGGTGGGACAAGATGGCGGCTGTGGGTGGTGGGACAGGATGGCGGCTGTGGGTGGTGGGACAAGATGGCGGCTGTGGGTGGTGGGACAAGATGGCGGCTGTGGGTGGTGGGACAAGATGGCGGCTGTGGGTGGTGGGACAAGATGGCGGCGTGTGTGGGTGGTGGGACAAGATGGCGGCGTGTGTGGGTGGTGGGACAAGATGGCGGCGTGTGTGGGTGGTGGGACAAGATGGCGGCGTGTGTGGGTGGTGGGACAAGATGGCGGCGTGTGTGGGTGGTGGGACAAGATGGCGGCGTGTGTGGGTGGTGGGACAAGATGGCGGCGTGTGAGGGTGGTGGGACAAGATGGCGGATTATAGAAAAACGTATAAAAGGAGTCGATTTTTAGGGTAGGGAGTATTCATTGCACTACTTTTGCGGAGCACTGTGACTTACCTGACCTGACCAGCCAATCAGAAGCGAGTATTTTGACCTCGTCTGCCTGTATGGAATGCATGTACTGACTTGGTTCTGGGTTTTTTCCATCACGGTTGTGCGCAGGTGTATGACGTCACTTCCGGTCTGCGTGAATCGGGCGTGACCTGGGACTATGGGATGCATGTACTCACTTGGTTCTGGGTATTTGTCATCACGGGGAGGTCACGTGATCAGTTCAAGGTCATATCCATTTTTTCCATCACGGTTGTGCGCAGGTGTATGACGTCACTTCCGGTCTGCGTGAATCGGGCGTGACCTGGAAAAAGGATTGATCTGTAATCTGTGTTGTTGTTGTTGTTGTTGTTGCTCCCTTTTTTTTTGGACTAACCCATCAGAATAGTACGTATCACGGACTACACCCGTAGAGCTACATCTGGTCTATAAAACATGTCCCTCTGGATCCCACACCTTCATTTCTACAGAGCCATGGCGGAGATCCAGCCCCATGCGACTCGCATTTTACAGTATGCCACCGTGGTGAATTCATTCACGGGTTACCGAGCAGTGGTCCGGTCCATGTTTGCAGATGGCGACGACAACGAGGGACGACGCCAGATCCTGAACGAGTTCACAGAAGCGGTCCTCCACAGAGTGCACTCGATGGAGAGGCGTGCCATCACCACTACTGGACTATGACAGCCATCCTTGATGCTCGCGCTATGGACCAGGAGCGCTCACGCCGGAACCAGCGCCGGCTGGTTGGCCTCATACTAGTCTGTGCCCTATTCACCCTGGCGCTGTGGTATTGACACTATAAATACAGGGGATGAGACAGAGTGTGTGTCATTCTCCCTTCGACATTTACAGCAAGCATGTCACTACGCGCCATCCTGCCTCTTACACCCAGTGTGAGGTTATACATTTATCAAGATAAAGTCACGCTGGTGAAAGACGATCAAGCTATTTACTGGACGCCCGCTGAGAGGCTATCGAATCCGGTGACACTACAGCGTGATGGGTGGACTAAGTTTAAACGGGTGTTGAGCGGTGAGTTGGACGGAGACCTCATCCACCTGGACAACGCCATCTACGTATATTCCGTACCACCCGTCCACATACGTCTGGGTCCCTACCAAGAGCCTACGCGAAGTATCAGCCTAACTTCCTCTGTGTGGTCAGCCTTGGAGAAAATAGTGCCTATTGTGGACCAGTTATTTACACCGGACGACCGATCACCCGACCAATTAGCGTGGGTTCGTGCTATGGAAGACGCGGCGGCTGAACCCCATGAACAACTACATGAACCCGACGACGATGCCATTGATTACCCCGCTAGACTCAGTCAGCCCAATGACATGACCACCTGATCCTTTGATCTCACGGGGTTCTCCCTATAAATACGAGAGACAGTGAAATCTGGTACCATTCACGTACTGACCATGACGGAGCATATAGTACTGGCGTATTTCAGCTTGACCCCCGAGGTTTTCCTGCACGTGTATGCGGATAAGGTCGATATCATGGAGGAGGTGGTGGGAGACACGGACCCTACACAACCGTGCCCGGCTCACATTCGTCTGTCCCGGGAGGGCTGGACCAAATTCAAACGGGTGTTGTCTGGTGAACTGGACGGCGACCTCATCCACTTGTGTCACGATGTGTACATCCGACGCGGCCCTTTCTTTGCTCAATTCGCTCGGCTAGATGGAGGCACAGTGCATTTTACCCTTCACCCTGATCTATGGTCTGCATTGGAAGATGCCGTGGTGGATGTGGATGAAGTGCTTATCAAGCGGTCATCAGACGAGTTGGACTGGTCATTGACCATGGCCACTGTGGAAGTCCACGAAGAAAATCAGAAAGAAACTCCGGCCCAAGATATATCCGTTATAAATAAACGATAGAGCCAGGGTCCATCATCATTTTGTCACCATGAAGCGCTGGGAGAAGGTGTTGGATAACTTATACTACAGTCCCGACAGTCCGGCAGCCTATAGTGCATTGTCGGTTCTCTATCGAGCGGCCAAACCCCAGGGGGTACAACGTGCCCAAGTCCGAGATTGGTTAAGAAGACAAGACACCTATACCTTACATCGATCTGTCCGTCTACGGAACCGGGTCATCGTGGGAGGAATAGATGCCCAGTGGCAAGCGGATTTGGTGGATATGAGCGCCTTTGCCAAACACAACGATGAGAATCGGTATATCTTGACGCATCGATATCCTATCCAAGTATGCGTGGGTGGTACCCATCCGGACGAAAACGGGGGCAAATCTCATAGCGGCGTTCAAAGACATCTTCAAGACCGGGCGCAAACCTTTGTATTTGCAAACCGACGAAGGCACGGAATTCCTCAACAGACCGTTCCAAGCCTTTCTCAAGAAACAGAAGGTGTTTTTTCTTCCATACGTACAACGAGACCAAGGCTTCCGTGGTGGAGAGGTTCAACAGGACATTCAAAGGCCGCATGTATAAATATTTCACCTATAAGAATACAAGGCGGTACATCGATGTTCTCCCGAAACTGGTGAGGGGTTCAAATCGAGCCTATCATCGAAGTATAGAGAGAGCCCCCATTACCGTGACCCAACGCAATGAAGCC
Source organism: Hanleya hanleyi (assembly GCA_036873755.1). Classification (NCBI taxonomy): domain Eukaryota; kingdom Metazoa; phylum Mollusca; class Polyplacophora; order Lepidopleurida; family Hanleyidae; genus Hanleya; species Hanleya hanleyi. The sequence goes on along the minus strand of JAVTVY010017131.1, from coordinate 902 downwards.
CAAGTCCGGCGTGTCTTGTACCCCAGGCCATCGCAGCGAACGACGAAGGCGGTGTACAAGGTCGGAGACCCTGTACGGATCAGTAAAGGCAAGGGCAAGTTCGAGAAAAGTTACTTGCCCAACTGGAGCGATGAGCACTTCCTGATTAAACGGCGCCTACCCCGACAGCGGCGAGTCTATGAACTGGAAGATCTCCAAGGGGAAACGTTGCCGGGGACGTTTTACGACACGGAATTACAGCCTGTTGTAAAAACACAGCAAGACTACTACAGGGTGGAGCAGATTTTGAAAACGGAACGTCGACGTGGCAAACTGTTTCATTTCGTAAAATGGCAAGGCTGGCCCAGTTCCTTCAATTCCTGGGTCGCTGCCAACCAGGTGAAACAACTATAAAGCCAGACACCACTGCCGTCCTCCTTCATTCCACGTCCGACCCCAGTGCTATGGACCAACAGCAGCTGCCTCCGAAGACAGCGTCTCGAAAAACGCGCAAAGCGCAAGTGGTCTTTGGGGTGCTATTGCTAACCCTGCTGAGTGTGTTGTACGGAGGTGTGTTTTACGACGTAGCCTATGTCAGTACGTTACTTAACCAACTGAGAACACCAGGCATCAGTGAAACCGGTCTACAGAGAGCACCAGCCGTATCGAGCCCAGTCACCACCACCACCACCACACCCCGCGTACAAGCCACGTCGAGCTCTACACTTACACCAAGTACACCTACTACGTCTCAAGGCCCACCGGATTTCATCCCTCACAGTGAACCGACCACCCACGTTGTACCCACCCCCAGCACCATCTCTGAACATGAACAGACAACGACGACCGACGTTGTACCCACCACCACTCCAGTTCACTCGTACGAAATTTACAAGAGCGGGTTACCACGACAACGGATACAC